>LGRX02013968.1:0-20481 GCA_001247695.2 Cymbomonas tetramitiformis
ACACACGGCTGTCCCTGCCCCCTACGCATCCGACGGCTCTGCAAAACCCCCACAACGCACGGCTGTCCCCGCCCCATTGAAATGCGCACCCTACTGTGATCGCCTGTGACACAACGCAAACAATGCAGGCAAGGGAAAGTGACACGGCTATTCGCTTGCAGGTACCGCGACAACTGGATGCTCCGGATCTGACGTGGATACTACAATCACGCTGACCACAGTGAGCTATGGAGATGAGATGTCATGGGACCTGGGCCATGGATGCCAGTCCTTAGGGCCGGGGAACTACTCCGACAACTCTCAGTACACTCAGCAATGCTGTCTGCCGAGCAACACTGAAATAGCGGTGCATTGCTACGACTCCTATGGTGACGGCTGGCACGGTGGATATCTCATGATTGGTCAAACCCAAGCGTGCCAGTCCTTCACTACTGGGAGAACATATGCCGCGGATGTCATCACGGTGCAGAGAGGTGCGTCATACGTGTCGTTGCACTTCCAACCAACAGGGAATCGTGCTGTGGTATTCTCAGGCGCTCTTACTAAACAACATTCGGCTCTTTGAGCCAGCCTTCCCTGTGTATCTCACCCGTGGAAGATGTGTGCAACACACATCCAGACCGTCGCTTCCCCGTGTATCTCACCCGTGGAAGATGTGTGCAACACACATCCAGACCGTCGCTTCCCCGTGTATCTCACCCGTGGAAGATGTCTGCACCGCACATCCAGACCATCGCTTCCCTGTGTATCTCACCCGTGGAAGATGTCTGCAACACACATCCAGACCGTCGCTTCCCCGTGTATCTCACCTGTGGAGGATGCCTGCACCGCACGTCCATGTCGCCGCATACAGCATCATACATAAACCGTCCAGAGTTCCAGGCTCTCGGGCAGGTAGAGGGCAGAGGGGTGGTTCTGTGCGTGGGCTTGGTGGTGAAGAGATGGCTCGAACGGCTCGAGGGACAAAGGGGAGACAAAGGGATCCGACGGCTCTGCAAAACCCCCACAACACACGGCTGTCCCTGCCCCCTACGCATTCCGACGGCTCTGCAAAACCCCATGTCACACGCTGTCCCCAAGCCCCCACGATCCGACGGCTCTGCAAAACTCCCACAACACGGCTGCTGTCCCTGCCCCTACGCATCCGACGGCTCTGCAAACCCCCACAAGGCACACGGCTGTCCCTGCCCCCTACGCATCCGGACGGCCTGGGCAAAACCCCCACAACACACGGCTGTCCCTGCCCCCTACGCATCCGACGGCTCCTGCAAAACCCCCACAACGCACGGTCCCTACCCTACGATCCCATTGCCTGCAAAACCCCACAACACACGGCTGTCCCTGCCCTCACGCATCCGACGGCTCTGCAAAACCCCACAACACACGGCTGTTCCTGCCCCTACGCATCCGACGGCTCTGCAAAACCCCCACAACACACGGCTGTTCCTGCCCCTCACGCATCCGACGGCTCTGCAAAACCCCACAACACACGGCTGTTCCTGCCCCCTACGATCCAGACGGCTCTGCAAACCCCCCACAACACACGGCTGTTCCTGCCCCTACGCATCCGACGGCTCTGCAAAACCCCACAACACACGGCTGTCCCTGCCCTACGCATCCGACGGCTCTGCAAAACCCCCACAACGCACGGCTCTCCCCGCCCCATTGAAATGCGTACCCTACTGTGATCGCCTGTGACACACCGCAAACAACGCAGGCAAGGGAAAGTGACACGGCTATTCGCTTGCAGGTACCGCGACAACTGGATGCCCCGGATCTGACGTGGATACTACAATCACGCTGACCACAGTGAGCTACGGAGAGGAGATGTCATGGGACCTGGGCCATGGATGCCAGTCCTTAGGGCCGGGGAACTACTCCGACAACTCTCAGTACACTCAGCAATGCTGTCTGCCGAGCAACACTGAAATAGCGGTGCATTGCTACGACTCCTATGGTGACGGCTGGCACGGTGGATATCTCATGATTGGTCAAACCCAAGCGTGCCAGAACTTCACTACTGGGAAAACGTATTCCGCGGATGTCATCACGGTGCAGAGAGGTGAGTCATACGTGTCGTTGCACTTCCAACCAACAGGGACTCGTGCTGTGGGCATCTTATGTATTCTCAGGCGCTCTTACTAAACAATATTCAGCTCTTTGTGTCAGCCTTCCCCGTGTATCTCACCCGTGGAAGATGTCTGCAACACACATCCAGACCGTCGCTTCCCCGTGTATCTCACCCGTGGAGGATGTATGCACCGCACGTCCAGGTCGCCGCATACAGCGTCATACATAAACCGTCCAGAGTTCCAGGCTCTCGGGCAGGTAGAGGGCAGAGGGGTGGTATGAACCGGCTCCAGAGGCACGGGAGCGGCGCACGGGGGGGGCGAGAGGTTTTTCATCAAGCGCTCCAAGTGTTTAGGCACGCCTTTAGGGCGCTCGCTCGCTCTCCGAGTGTTTAGGCACGCCTTTAGGGCGCTGGCTCGCTCTCCGAGGGTTTAGGCACGCCTTTAGGGCGCTGGCTCGCTCTTCGAGGGTTTAGGCACGCCTTTAGGGCGCTTGCTCGCTCTCCGAGGGTTTAGGCACGCCTTTAGGGCGCTTGCTCGCTCTCCGAGGGTTTAGGCACGCCTTTAGGGCGCTTGCTCGCTCTCCGAGTGTTTAGGCGCGCCTTTAGGGCGCTTGCTCACTCTCCGAGGGTTTAGGCACGCCTTTAGGGCGCTTGCTCACTCTCCGAGGGTTTAGGCGCGCCTTTAGGGCGCTTGCTCGCTCTCCGAGGGTTTAGGCACGCCTTTAGGGCGCTTGCTCGCTCTCCGAGGGTTCAGGCACGCCTTTAGGGCGCTTGGTGCTGTCGAGCCGTTTTGTCTCAACCAGCCGCTTTTGTGGGCCCCGCTGTGGCGCGCAGAGTGCGAAGATGATCCGGAGTTCGAAGATGAGCATGGATACGACTGCAGCATTTGGGAAGGTTATGCCTGTGAAGAAGCGGCCCCAATCTACGGCTACACCGAGGATGGAGCTGAGGCGCTATGGTTAGCTTGCCCTTTCACCTGCGGCGCCTGCGGAGGTGATTCCAGCGACGGCGACGACGCCTGCGCGGACGATGGCGAGTATCGTGTGACCTTCTTGGGCGTTGAGTATGACTGCCTCGGCGTGACAGAGATCTTGCAGAGTTATGAGGTGGAATCTTGCGATACGGCGGCTGAAGCGGCATTGGCGGCTGGGATACCCGACGACTTCACCGCGGAGATGGAGGAGGATCTATTGCGGAGCTGCCCGCACTCTTGTGGCTTGTGCCGCTCGCCCAGCCTCGATAGCCCACCGCCTGTCAACAATTTGAAGAGGCGGCCCCACCCCGCCCCTGTTGCCCACCAGGGAGGAGGCTCCAGAAAGCTGATGAAGGCAGCTTCGTTGGATTGGCTGGCGGAGGACGCACGTGACCGCACGATTCAATCTACAACAGTCGCCTCCAGGGCGCTCGCACAAAGCTCCTCAGAGGATGAAGAAGCCAGCGTGAGGGAGAGCACGTAGGGGCCTCTCCTCTCACGCAACCTCGCTCCTGTGCTGTGATTGGAGAGTTGTGATGGGTCTGCACCCCTCGACACCTGGATTTGGAGCGATCACCGGACGCTTGCACCGGGTAAAATGCAGAATGCGTGGCCGGGCGCTGCCAGATGACTTGTGTAGAGCAGTGCCTGCGGGTAGCGCATCCGGCAGACGAGTATGCGATAGGTGGCGGAATCAATTTATAGTTCGTCCCTTCATTTGCATTATTTTTGTTCCAATTCTTCCATGTATGTGTATTGGAGGACTGGACAGGTTTCCCCATACGCCTGCTGTGGGTTTTGCTTTGCCCCCCCCTCCCCCTCCTCCTCTCCCAGCAAATGGGAGGTCTGCTATGACGGCGAGACACTGATCGGGCATCTGCTGGGGCGGGAGGGGAGGGTCCGGTGCGGCTGCAGCGGCATCTGCTTCTTACGGAACTGCGGTGATTTCGCAGAGAGTGGACGGGCTTGCCACTCGGTGCGCGGATCGGATGGCTCGAGAATGTGCAACTACATCAGATTGTGTCAGGAAGCCGCGCCCGAGGATGACAGCGAGGATGCCAGCGACAGCGATGAGTCTGGAGCGCCACTGGATTCCGACAGTGACAGCGACTTAGACACGGACAGTAACTCGCCCGAGCACGGAACAGATACGGACGATGAGGAATCTGACAATGGGCCGGATTCAGCGGATGCCTGCCTGCAGGACCAGATGTGCTGCCCGATAGCGGAGGCGGCGCTGTGCAACGAGTCGGAGAGCGCATGCGCGTGGGTGGTCACCGGCTGCCGTCGCTCCACACAAACTGACAGAGCCTTGGGCAAAATGTGCAGGGAGGTGACGGATGCCGCCGAGTGTGGGACCGCCCTCGTGGTGGAAGGCTTCTCAGCGTGTGAATGGAAGAATAACAGCGAGGTGAGTGGCTCGGGGATGCGGCAAATGCGCCCGCCCATTCTGGTGTGCGCGCTGCCGTGCCTAGCTGCAGGCTCTCCGCAACGCCCGTCCCATTCACGGAAATGCACACGAGCATGGGGTGACGTGGCGGGGTATGGCGCGAAGATGGGCGCTCTTCTCGCGGGCTCTGTGGCGAGCCTCGGCTCAAAGGGCGGATGCGGGGGGGCTCGGTGCGCTTCAGGGGGGGAAGTGCAGGCACGCAGCCTCCGATTGGTGCGCATCACTCGACGCGGTGGGGGCATGTGGGGAGGCCTTTGATGGGGATCAGCCTTTGTGCCGCGTCACCGAGGGCTGTGAGGCGCAGGACAGGTGTGTGCCTGAGGAGCAAGATGCCCCGCTTGCCTTGCATCAACCGCAACTGACGGGCTGAGACGCTGCGGGGAACGCTCCACCTTGATCCCGGGCCGCGCTAGGATAGGAGAGAAGGCATCCTGCGGTCGGGCAGGCCTACTCTCGCCCAATCTCGGCATGCAGGGACATGCAGGCCAAGCGTCAGCCGGTTCCTTGGGGTGTGGAGGACAGCAACCAGTTGCCGCCGAGGAAGAAATTCAGAGGACCCGTGCCCCAGCAGCATGCCCCAGCTTAATGCCCCAGCTTAATGCCCCAGCTTAATGCCCCAGCTTAATGCCCCAGCTTAATGCCCAGCAGCATGCCCCCATCTTAATGCCCCAGCAGCGTGCCCCCAGCTTAATGCCCCAGCAGCGTGCCCCAGCAACACCCAGCGGTTTGCCGGCTCCGTCCGTCAGAGCCAGCTGTGTGCTCAGCCGCCGCGCAGGGACGGGGGCCCTCAGGGCCGGTCATGGATGGCGCTTTCATCGATGGCCAGTTGTTTATGCCGTGCCATAGGCGGCGTGTGTGTGACGCTTGCTCCTTCTGTGTTTTCCCTTGAATTTTGTGGGGAGCACTTAGGTGCCCGCATGTTTCCTTTTTTTGACATGGGGTGTCCATGCTGTGTGGTGTGACTGCATTCATGACATAACCATGGACCAACAGGTCCCATCCATCGACCGGGAGCCACTGGGGGGCATGCCAGCAGGGTCCGCTTACTCCGTAACCCAGAGACCAACAGTTGTTTGGCGACGATCGGTCACATTGTATCATTTTTCCATGCTGCTCTGCATTTGGGTTGGGAATATGTATGCGTTTGTGGTATCTTGTCACGGCCCCGTCCTGCTCTTGATTTGCTCCTCACATCCACTGGGATGATGGTGGGCTGGCTTTTGTTGGCCGATCTCATGCCGTTCAGTGTGACGCTTGCTCCCTCTCCGTGTCCAGTGCTTCATGGTTATTACACATGCCGGGGGACTCGCGTTCTTTGACCCAGATGTGAGGTCCTGGTGTGTCGTTGTGAACGGGGACGGCAGCCGGGTGGAAGTGGGTTTTGGGAGGCGGTTATCCCTGTGGTGCCATTCTGGCGGGCACTGCCTCTTGGTGAGCTCGGTGGATTCGTCTGCCTTTGCTGCAAGGAGAGGCAGAGGGTGGTGAAGTCCACGTTCTGTGTTTTCCCTTGATTTTTGTGGGGAGCACTTAGGTGCCCGCATTTTTTATTCATTTACGTGGGGTGTCCATGCTGTGTGATGTGACTGCATTCATGGCATAACCATGGACCAGCGGGTCCCATCCATCGACCGTGAGCCACTGCGGGGCATACCAGCAGGGTCCGCTCACTCTGTAACCCTGTATAGACCGACAATTGTTGGGCGATGATCGGTCACATCGTATCATCTTTCCATGCAGCTTTGCATCTGGGTTGGGAATATGTACGAGTTGGTGGTATCTTGTCACGGCCCCGCCCTGCTCCTGATTTGCTTCTCACATCCACTGGGATGACGATGGGCTGGCTTTTGTCGGCTGATCCCATGCCATTCAGTGTGTGTGTACGAAGGAGGGCTTGTCTGGGCTCGAGCACCGGATTGTAATTTTTCCATGCCGGACCTGCGGTGCAAAGCTGGGTTTGCTCCCAGCTACCCCACTTTTTCGGCTTTGATTTGATTCGTTTGTGATGGGTTCGCTTTGCGCTTGGTTTGGGATGTGTCGAAGTGAATGGTATCCTGCCACGGCCCCGCCCTGTTCCTGAATGCATCTCACTCCACTGGGATGATGGTGGGCTGGCTTTTGTCGGCGGATCCCATGCCATTCAGTGTGTACGAGGGAGGGCATGCGCTGGGGAGCACGAGGGCGGAGGCTGGGCTGGTGCGCGGGTCGGATCAGACGAGGCGAGGGGGGGACGCCGCGCGGGGCGGGGTGCAGGTGCGCAGCGTCCGTGGAGACGCTGTCGGCATCGTGCGCCGTGCTGATCGCGGGTCTGCACACCGACCCTTCCTCGCTCGACGACCTGGAGCAGAATGGCTACACCGCCGAGACGTGCTGCTGGCTGGCAGAGGACTTCGCAAGTAGCAGGTGTGCCCGAAGCACTCTCCCGCCCCTCTCCCGCAGTCCCTGGTGCCCCCCCGAGCCGAGCCGAGCCTCATACTCACACACGCGCACGCTCGGGTGGCCCAGTGAGGCTCAGGGAGCAGAGGGGTGGTCTTGCGCGTGGGCTTGGTGGTTAAATAAAGATAAGGGGACACACAGCTACCGGCCGGGGCGGGGATGAGGAAGCAGGCTGTCCACAATTAAGGGGGGGCAACAGATGATCTTCGGGGCTCTGGTGCAGGGCCGGCGAGTCGTGGATGCCTCAACTGAGGGGCTCTCTGCCGCAGCAGCTGTGGTCGGTGAAACAATCCTCGGCGAAATGCCCTTAGCGTCCAGGGCATCCTGCCGGGTGTGGATGCGCCCTTGTCGCCGAGCTCAGAGCGCAGGATTTGGACGCAGCTGCAGGGTCCTGGTCGGGACGGGGTTGCGCGGGAGAGGCTCACATGGGTGGCGGCCATGCAGTGGCTGAGCAGGCCAGCAGCCCGCACCTGGGAGTCGATGGGCGCGGGGCAGGCTTGGCGGCGGCGGGGCTCCCGGGGGCACGCAGTCTGTGTGTGTGGGTGGCAGGTGGCGGGTTGGCAAAGTCAGCGTCATTCAGCGGGCATGGCGATGACACATCTCACGCGGGCGGGTTGGGGGGGGAGGATCTCTGTATCATATTTACACACATCCGATGTTCATTGCCTTGCGTGCACCGGTGCCACAGATGCACACACACACACACAGATCACAGAGCACCGCATCGCTGGCATTGCTGTATTCCAGCGTTGTTGTATTCCGGCATTCCAGAGTGCCTGCAGCCATGCTCCTTTCGATCAAAACGCGTCGAATTATATCGTAGGGTTGTAAAGGACACCTCAACCATTCCCTTACCTCTCCCAAATTTAACAACCGTAATGCGAGAGCTCGCCCCTCCTTCACACCCCCGTGACACCCCCTGTGGCAACTGCCATTGCTTCGTGACGAAGGCACCGTCGGACGGGGCGTGCTGGGAGGCATTGGGGGTTATTGCAGGTGTGCTTGCCGGGAGGACCTGTGTGGATGCGTCGGCAGTGGTGCGAACATGACTTGCGGATGTCTCGGAACTGTGGAGGCCACCCTCAACGTGTGCGCCGCCGCCGGGGTGCCGGTCAATATCGATGCCGTAGGGGAGTGTCCCCCACCCCTGACTCCCCCCTTCACTTCTCCTCCCTCCCTCCCCCTTCCACCTCACTCTTTCCGCCTTCTCCCTCTCCCCTCGTCCCTCCCCGCCTCCCCTCTCTCCCTCCAACCTCCCCCCTCCCCCGTCTCTCCCTTCCCCATTCCTCTCCCTCCCCACCTCCCTCCTCTTCGCCTCCCTCCCCACCATCTCCACCCCCCCATCTCCCCTGTCCACCTCTCTCCTCGCCACCCCCTCCCCCCCACCATCTCCCCCCCCCCTATCCCCCGTCCACCTCTCTCACCCCACCTCCCGCTCTCCCCTCCCCTCTCCACCATCCCCCTCACCATCCCCCTCACCCCCTCCCCGCCTTTCACCCTCTCCCCTCCCTCCCCGCCACCCCCCTTCCCCCGCCACCCCGCCCTTCTCCTCCATCCCCCTCACCACCTCCAAGCCCGGATTTGACGGCACCAGAGTTCATAGACAAGACCCCACGGGCCGAGAACGTGGGGGCGAGCAGCTTCTTCATGACGTACAGCCTGGACGAGCCGGGCGCAGTGCATTACTTGGTCTCTCTCAGCACCGCTGCTGTCACTGCCGAGGCTGTCGCGCAGGTACCAGTCCCCGCCTCCCCTTCGGGCAGGCAGGCGTCCAGGCTGGGCAGAAGCTTATGCATTCTTGCGCGTTGCCGACACATCGAGCGGAGTGACAGGGAGTGCAGTTTGCCCTACTGCTCGTAGCACATCCCCTATTTTTAGATGCAGCCCAACCTCCTCACAGGGTGCACGCCGGCACGTGAACGCGCTCGCCATTGGCCGGCGATGTGTCGCACGCCGGCACGTGGACGCGCTCGCCATTGGCCGGCGATGTGTCGCACTCCGGCACGTGGACGCGCTCGCCATTGGCCGGCGATATGTCGCACGCCGGCACGTGGACGCGCTCGCCATTGGTTGGCGATGTGTCGCATGCCGGCACGTGGACACGCTCGCCATTGGCCGGCGATCTGTTGCATGCCGGCACGTGGACGCGCTCGTGATTGGCTTGCGATGTATCGCACGTGGTGGGCCAGCGAGGGGGCCGGCTTCGCGGGGTGGCTGGTGAGGGATCGGTGGCCCAACAGGGGGCTCGTGGCGGCCTCTTGGGGGGCAAAGGTCAGGTCTCTCCCCTCCGCCCCCAGGGTTTGGCACGCATGTGCCCCCGCGCGCCTCCACTCAACGAAGACGGGAACTGGAGGGATGCTCCCCCCTAAAGGCGGCCATGAGCTACCTTTGGCCACCAATCCTGCGGCCATCCCCCTCTGTCAATCCCCCCAACCCGCCTCTGCAAGTCCGGCGCATATCTCTCCGCAAGTCTCTCCGCCCGCCACCCCATGGGTCGGCCTCATCGCTGGGCGGCGGCCCGTTGCCATCCCCAAAGGGGCAATTGCGGAGTCCCGAGCTTTCCTCCGCCGGGTGGGCGTGAGCCCCCTCTTCACCACCAGCCCCTCCGCCACGCGCCGCGCCGGTTGCCCCCCTCGCTTCGGCCGCGGCCGCTCGCAGCTGCTCGCGGCGCGCCCCTCTGCATTCAGCGGAGGCGCGCGGGAGCACATGCATGCCGAACCCCGGGGGCGGAGGGGAGAGACCTGACCTTTGCCCCCCAAGAGGCCGCCACGAGCCCCCTGTTGGGCCACCGGTCCCTCACCAGCCCCCCCGCGAGCCGGCTCCCTCGCTGGTCTGCGGCTCCTTGCCGCGCTCCACAAGGGCAAAGGTTGAGACCCGGCCTTCCTGCGGTGAGGCCACCGTGTGCGCTCCCTCGGGCACGTCTCCCTTTCCCGAACCTTCCGCCTGCAGTTTTGGCAGCCCTCTTGCCATTTCCTGCCCCATCTCAGCGCTCCATCCCTCCGCGAGACCTCCATTAAGTCCCTGAGCAAGTCCCCCTGCCGCCCATGGTCATCTCTTCCACCAAGAGGCACTGGCATGCCGTGCGCTCCTTCTCCACGGATAGCGCCCGGCGCCCGTGCCGCTCGAGAGCCGCTCGAGAGATCCCAGGGTGCTTGGCGTTGTGAGCGCTTTGTGGCGGGGTCCCTTTGCAATGGGCCGGGCCGGGCTTGCCAGCTGCAAAGAGGCCGACTGCTCCACATTGATTCATTGTTTGAGGCTCGCAGGGGGCCGTGGATGCTGCCACCGTGGAGGTGGGCTCGCTGGATGTTCCACGTGGGTCCGAGCTGGTCTCCATACAGTTCACGGGCCTGGCTTCCGGCGTCGAGTACCAGGTACCAGGCTCGCTCCACGCTATGCTCCCGAGCCTGCCTCGCGAAGCGCTAGCGCGGCAATGTGGGGGCAAGGAGGCGGCTTCCCGGCACGCCGGGCTTCCACGATGAGGATAGCGGCGCCTGGGCAGGTGTTGGGCTCACAGCAGGCTCGCTGCGATGCGAGCACTAAATCGGGGACCATGGGCGGGGCCCGGCAGGTGTACTCGGTGGCAGAAGACCGGCTGGGCAACCTGCAGGCGGTGGCGGCGTGGGACCTGGTGGCCACCTCGGACAACATGGCGCCGACCTTCGTTTGGGGCTACCCTAGCATCGCCGACGTGCAGGACACCTCCTTCGTGCTGCTGGCCGAGATGGACGAGGCTGGCACGGCGTACTTTGTGGTGCTCGGAGACCAGGCTGAAGAGCCCACGGCGGAGGAGGTGATGGAGGGGAGTGGAGCACAGGGCGAGGTGCCGGATGCTGCTGGATCGTTGATGATGGAGGCGAACGTTGAGACGGCCGAGCGTGTGGGGGGGCTTCTGTCTGGACGCCGGTCAGTGGCTCTGACCCGTGCCCCCCTGCCCACATCCTTTTGCATGCCTGCGCTCGCGGCGTCTCCTGATCCTGGCGAGGCTTGCCCTGCATCCGACGGGGAGGCGGTGCCCCCTGGACTGAAGACTCGGTTTTTGAGAACTCGGACCAGTGGGCCCCTCAATATGGAAGAGCGTCCACGCACGCTGTGTCTGACCCTTGTAGGCGACAGAGTGGGGGGGCTACTCAAGCGTACTGCATCGCCATATTCTTCTGTTCCGAGTTTCCCCATGTCTTTACATGTTTTGTCGCAGCGTCACGTGTTGGCCTGTGTTGGCCCGTGGCGTCACGCGCGCCTCGCGCCATCCTCGCAAGCCACCTCCGTCGCCGCGTGCCCCACCCCTGAGCGGGCCCGGGCGCCCTTGGACCGGTGCCCCGTGTTGGCGCTGCAGTGCCCCCTTCTTCGCTCGGAGCGAGCAGATAAGGTCTGAGGAGGGTGAGGCAGCGCACGCCTTCGTACCGTGCACTCTACATCGCCCGTGCCGTGCACGCTACATCCTTGTGGCAGTGTGTCGGTGAGCTTTGCCCGAAATTGGACCCGGTCGGAGGGAAGAGGTGCCCCGATGCAGCGTCCTTGATCCGAGGGCCGGGGCTTTGCCTCAGATATGCCGTTTATATGGTGGCGGAGGATGCACGCGATCCCCCGAACGCCCAGGACAGCAGCAGCAAACTGAGCGTGGCCACGCTGGACGTTGAGCCCCCTATTCTATGGATCCTAGGGAGCAGCACAGTCTCTTTGCCCGCAGGGGAGGAATACGTGGACCCCGGGGCAGGGGCGGTGGATAGTGTAGATGGCGATCTCTCTTCAGCGGTGATTACGGACCAATCGGAGGTGGACACATGGATCCCGGGCGAGTACGTTGTGACATATTCTGTGAGCGACGCAGCAGGGAACGCGGCGGAACCGGTGATGCGGCAAGTGACGGTTTTGCCTTGGCCGTCTCCGCCGCCCCCTCACCTCCCGCCGCCGTCACCGCCACCGAGCCCGTCGCTTCCACCTCCCTCACCGGACGTAGACCCCCCCATATTCGTCGAGGGCAGCCCCCGTGTGGACTACGTGGATAGCCAGTCGTTCCGTGCCAAGTTCGCATTGGACGAGGCGGAGGCCACTGTGTACTACGTGGTGCTGAATGAGAATGCTGCGCCCCCTCGGAGCGAGGAGGTGCGGGCTGGCACCGCGCGGAATGGTGCCGCGACAGCTGGAGGTGACGGATCTGTCGCGGTGCTCCAGCCAAGAGAAGATTTCGCTGCGGAGGTGCGGTCGGTTTTTCATACCCCAAAAACTGTTTTTTTTCATGAATTGACGTGTCGACACGATTTCTGCTTCACGCTCGCTGATTGCATACCCCTCGCTGCTAGCCATCTGCGCCGCCCGAGCCCTCTCTGGCACCCACGGGCGCACAGCCATCCCACCTAGGCATCCCCCCCCCCATTAATTTGCGCGGCTCCCCGACCGTCGGGCGTCTAGTCGAAGCTCGGCTGGGGCTCGGCGGAGTATGGATTGCAACACTGGCGAAGCACATATCGTCATCGCTGCTAATCTATAATATAATATGCCATTGTATGCTAGGATATGATGAAAAGCGCAAACCGATTTTCCTGCCGAATGCCGCCAGACCCTACTTATGATGCAGTAGCTGCGCCATCGTGATGACGGGTGCTGACGCGGTGACTGGAACCCTGATACCTGGGTAGATGCATACACGAGGCGTGTGGAGCTGCATTCCATTTGGGATCACAGCCGGGCGCGTTGTCCATTGGCTGTGGCAACCAAGCATTGGCCAATCAGGGGCCCGGGTTTGAAAGGGCTGTGACCTCAGGGCACAAGGGCGTGTGACGCAAGCCGGCGATTTGAGACATCATGATGAAGGCGGCGGGGGCGGGCGTGCAGGTGACCGGCCTAAACGAGGTGACCACGTACGATGTTTATGCTGTGGCGGAGGATGCTGCCGGCAATCTTCAGGCAGAACCGACGAAAGTGGCAGTGCAGACGTCAGACTCGACGGCGCCGGCGTTTGCCTCCGGCCACCCGTTTGTGGAAGACATCGGTGCCAACCGCTTCAGCCTCGTCGTCAAGATGGACCAAGACGGGTGTGCCACCGAATGACCCCGATGCCCCCAGGGCCGCTCCTCAGTGCGCTCCGTTCTCCTCCGCCGTGCGCCGTGAGCGGCTCGCCGTTCACAATCATCTTATCTGTCCCCGCCGAGCGGAATTCACTGGAAAGTACGTAGTTGGAAAGTATGGATCACATGCCACAAAACATACGAGATGCACCACTGCGCACGCCTGTGCCCCTGGTGGGTCTCTGGTGGGTCCACCCGTTGTGACTACCTGCCGTTCAGAGCGCGGCACGGAGACCACTCCCAGGACACACGCCGGCCTCGGGGGGAAAAACTGCGAAATGTGCGAAAACTGCATAACTTGCACCACTGAGGTGCCCAATTAGGAAAAGCATGCAATACTCACTCAATACCCCTCCGCGTCCTCCAAGGCCGCACCTTCCACCTTGCCCTCCTTGGTCTTCCCTGGTTTCTCTTTCCGAGGCGGAGTGCCCTCCGCAGCATCACTACTGCCGGTGCCGGTGCCGGTGCCGGTGCCGGTGCCCTCCGCAGCATCACTATCGCCCCTGCCGGTGCCGGTGCCGGTGCCCTCCGCAGCATCACTATCGCCCTGCCGGTGCCGTGCCGGGGCCGGTGCCCTCCGCAGCATCACTATCGCCCCTGCCGGTGCCGGTGCCGGTGCCGGTGCCGGTGCCGGTGCCGGTGCCGGTGCCGGTGCCGGTGCCGGTGCCCTCCGCAGCATCACTATCGCCCCTGCCGGTGTCCGACATTACCGCCATAGCAAGGCAATTGCTCTGGTACTCTTTTGTATTTTTGTGTTGAGAAATTCTACAGGCGAGAAGGTGAGAGTCCCCGCAGAGGAGAAAGCTGGCCGCCCTCGCAAAGCTCCAAATTGCGGGACTCCGCTGCGGGAGCGCCCCTCGCTGGGGGGGCTTCCCACGCAAGCGGTGGCTTACAAGTGAGACTTGCCCGGACTCGGAGGCGTTGCAGCCAAAGCGCCGGGCTCTGTGGGTGGCCCTGTGCGGCAGGTATGTGTACTACGTGGTGGTGAGAGACCGCAGCGCAGCGCCCTCCGTGAATGACGTCCTCACGGGGAAGGGCGCCAATGGCAGCTCCGCCGATGTGGTGGCGCTCGGCAACGTCGGCTACACGTCGCCCAGCTCGGAGGCCATGCAGGTGCTTCCCTCTCTCCTGCTGGTGGGGCTCTCTGCCCGCGCCGGTGTGCTCAAGCTGGGTCCGGCAGGGCCGTCATGCTTTGCCATAGGTTATGCAGACGGTTCTAAAGGCTCATGTTGGTAGCTGACAGTTCCCGGGGACCCTGCCCCCGCTTGGGGACCCTCCCCCCCCAGGTCCCCAGGTGTTATCCAGGCGTGTGCCGCATGGGGATGTATTAAGAGCGTTGTGTGGCGCCCGCAGGTTGTGGCCGCTTCCGGGGAAGAGTTAACCTCGGAGACAAATTATGATGTGTATGTGGTAGCGGAGGACCTGTCCAATCCCCCCAACACACAGACCTCGGCCTACAAGGTGGAGGTGCAGACTGCGGACGTGACGCCCCCGGTTCTGGAGCTGCTGGGCGGCGCCGCGGTCTCCGTGGAGGCCGGCGCCGTTTGGTCCGACCCAGGGTACTTGGCGTACGACACGCTAGACGGGGAACTTACCTCACGGGTGTTTGTGACCGGCAGCGTGGACACCAGCTTCCCGGGGATCTACACCCTGGCGTATAATTGCCGGGACGCCGCCGGCAACGTGGCGGAGCAGATAGCGCGCACCGTGCAGGTGGGCAGTGACAGCTGTTGTGTCACGCGTGCAATAGCTTGTTGTGCGGGCATTTTGCGCCTGGCACCGTGAGGTTGTGCGGCCTTGGCGGCAGCCGCCGCGTTTGAAATCCGGCTTCCGGTGAGGTTGACCCATGTGCAGCTCGCAGCGGGGCTCCTGGCAGACCGCGCAGAAGGTGTGCGCTTCGTGGGCTTCTGGCCGCAAGCGGCGCAGGCGAGCGGGTTCTCTGCCGGTGAGAGATGCGGGGCGGCGAGTCCTCACCGGCAAGTCTGACCGCCGCGCGCGGGCCCGGCCCACTCTTTGCCAGGTGCTGAACTGGTCGCCACCGCCCCCGCCGCCGCCGTCTCCTCCACCGCCATCCTCACCCCCACCGCCGCGGCCGCCTGCGCCATCGCCACCTCCGCCGCCCGTTGCAGTAGTGGTCGCACTTTTGGTGCAAGGGGACACCGCTGCTGCCGACTTCGATGCGGCCACTCAACAGGTGTTCACGGAGGCCTTCGCCGCCACGAGCGGGGCCCCGGAGGGGAGCGCCACGATCGACGAGCTGGCGTACACCACCGCCTCCACCATCGCCCTGCAGGGCCTGTCGTATGACACATGGAGTGACGAGGCTGCCGCCGCCCTCGAAGCCTCAATTGCTGCCGCTGTTGGCCTGAGCCCCGCTGACGTGAAGGTAAGCAGGCAGCCAGGCGCTGGTGGCACTGCAGCAGTCAGGCACTCTCGCCTCCAATGTCCAGGTGGCACTGTAGCAGTCAGGCACTCCCGCCTTCAATGCCCAGGTGGCACTGCAGCAGTCAGGCACGCCCGCCTTCAATGCCCAGGCGGCACTGCAGCAGTCAGGCACGCCCGCCTCCAGTGTCCAGGTGAGCTCAATTGTGGTCGTGGTCTAGATTGATGGTGGCGCAGCCGGTGGAGAATGTCCTTAGCACTGGCGTAAAATTAAGTACGGCACTGTGGCGCGCGGCTCGTGTATTAAATACCGGTACTATGACAAGCCAAGTGCCGGATCGGGTGACACTCCTGAGGGCGCTCGCAGGTGTCCTCTGCGGCCGCTGTTAACATAGCCTCACGCCGCCGGCTGTCCCAGAGCTCGGCCACGGTGTCCAGCGGCACCGCGGTCGACTTCACCACGACCACGGCCAGCGCCGGCGCTGCTGCTGACGTGACAGAGGCGCTGTGGGCGGCGTCCCAAGACGGCGCAGTGGCGGAGGGCATGCAAGAGCGGGGCTACACGCAGGTTACGGCGGCGTCCATACCCAGCAGCGACCACCCCGCCACCAGCATGACCATCACTCTCCTCCTGCGAGACGTCCCCGCCGGCACAAGCTACCAGGTGAGCCCCGCCTGAGAGCCTTATCGTGGCGCGTCACCCGCAGATGCCACACTGCCGGAGGTCCCATCGAGCGCCACAGCGCTCCTTGCAGGTAGCGCGTCTGTACGTGTACGGGGGTTCGGGGAGCGGGGGGAGGGGTGGCATGTACTGGTATAAATTTAGAGGCACACTCTGAGATGCTAGCGGCGAACATGAGGGGCCGCTGTGGGTCGTTGCGTGCTGTGACAGAGTCTTGAGATGTGGAGCGCAGGTGATGGAGGCTGCGGATGACACGAGCACGACGCTGGCGGCTCTGAACGAGGCCGGGCTGCCCCAGCCAACGGCGATTATGGCATCCACGGAGCTGGCGCGCTCGCCACCGCCGCCAGCCCCTCCGATGACGCCGGTTCCACCCCCTGTTCAATCACCACCTCCGTCCCCATCACCCCCTCCAAGTCCCTCATCGAGCTCCTTTTCCTTCTTCCCGTACGAGGCGATCGCCATCGTGGCAGGGATTCTATTGGTCGGCCTCGTGGTGACGAAGATGCTCGATTGGTGGAAGACGCGAAGAGACCCGGACTTCTCGCCGCACCACATCAGCATCTTCGTGTTTGCACTCACCATCTACGACTTCGTGACTGACTTCCTGTACATCTTCTTCGAGCTGCGGGTGGAGCCGCGCCTCGAGATCCTCTTCTACATCGCCTCCGCCTTCCTCGTGGTGTGCGTGGTGGTCAACGTGGTGATGCTCTACCGATTCTTGCACAAGGAGCTGCACCGACAGGTTCGGCCTCCCAATGCTCCCACGGCATTTCCTGGAAGCTGAGGCAACCCGCACACGGTGCAGATGAGGTTGGTGGAGGGTGCATTAGGGTTTAGGTTTCGGTAACTCTAGAAGCTGAGACACCCCGCACACGGTGCAGATGAGGTTAGTGGAGGGTGCATTAGGGTTTAGGTTTTGTTGAATGACAAAACCAATGCCCTGAGCCCTGCAAACACCGCTCACCTCAACTCTCCTGCCTCACGACGGGTCACGCCGTAACCCCAAACTTAGACGCCCGCCCACACCCCGGCGCTCCGGAGTAGAAGGTGGCCCCACTTCAAATCCTGGTCACCGAATTCTGCGCCGTAGTGCAGTAGTGGACATCGCAGCGCGGCCTCGACGCCTCAGCGCTAAACGCAGCGGGAGGCCACGGAGGGCGGGAGCGGGTACAGCCGGAAGCCCTGGAGTGGTTCCAGCAGAACACGAGCCTCGGCACGGCGGTGCTCTTTGTCTCCTTCACGAACATGGAGGCGATGCGCGTCTTGAGCTGCGGCCTGACCAAGTCCCTCTCCGCACCCTGGGCCTCCAAGGTGGACCGCAAGCTCGAGGTGTACGGCTTCATCACTAACTTCCTCGAGGACATTCCGCAGGTCGCCGATCACCCCTCCCCCCGCCCCCCCCCTTCCATGGCCGCCTTCTTCTGGAAAGCTTGCACAGCGAACGGACCTCCCGATGGACACCTCCAACGTTCGCAGCTCCTCGGATACGCCTGATTGGCTGGTTATTGTTAGATCATCCACGGTGCAGGCGCAGTGCGGCGTATCTGGAGTACGTCTGCAGCGTCCCCGGAGGTCGGCTCACTTTCGTCGGCGCGGGGGAACGGGCGTGCCACAGGTGATCGTGATCGTCGTGGCCAACTATGTTGTCGGAGAGCAATGGACCTTCACTGCGAAGGTGCGCCGCCAAACCTGTGGCGTGGAGCGGTTATACGAACGTGGGTCCCTGGCAACCTAGCCTCCTCCTCCCCCCCCCTACCTGCGGTGTGCGCCATCGAGTACAGGCGCCAGCCTCATCTCGGGGGAGCTGCCACACGTGGCCACCGCTGGCGCATGAATAGACACCGGGTCACTTCTGTGCCATGTTTGGAGCGGCGGCTATCCGCCCATGAGAGGCTTGCTGGCGCTGCCGCCTCGCCGCGGGTGATCCCCATGACAGCCCGGATGTTCAGCTGAAGTGTTTCTTGCCATTGATCGCTGCAGGGCTGACGTTTGCACACCCCAGGAGTAATCGCTAGTTTGGCAATGCTTTCCATTACTGTGTGCCAGATGTAGGCGTGGCTCATTTCGGGTGCACTAAGGAGTTCCCCGCCGTGGAGGCGCACTTTTGGGGGAAATGTGCAGTTCCCGGAGAGGCTTTGCCCTGGCCAAACAGGGCTCTCCGGGTGCAGATCTGGACACGAGGTTTCTTCGGTAGAGAGTCCTCCAGGCTCCGCCCAACATTCAGTCTTCGCGCGGCCGTGCGGTGTGGGAGGGGATGCGGAGTCGCTTGTGAGGTGTTGGTGATGGGGAGCTGACGAGGTGCGGCAGGCGAGCATAGCGGCTTCGGTGACGGCCATCGTGTACGGGATGACGAAGCGCATGGCGGCGACCATTATGCTGGCGGTGGAGCAAAAGCACGACCGCCAGCAGCTGCAGAGCCGCCTGGCTCAGTTCGGCCGCTCACTGTCGCTTGATCGTAATAACCGCCCGCCGTTGGGCCTCCCCTCCTCTGGTCCGAGGCCCTCCGTCCATATGCCTGCTGCCCACGAGCTCGCCCCTTGCCCTATCATTCCTCGCCTCTGGCTCGGTGCATATCTGTGCACTACGGTGCCTCACATCGGCCTTCCCAGGGCCCAGTGCCCACGTTCTACGCTGCCTCTCCGCGGCGAAGCGCGGCGAAGTTCTCGGTGCTTTTGGGACATGCGGAGGTGTCTATCAGCTGGCATGGTTTTTTTATGACCGGGCAGCTGTCCTGCGATGAGCCTCATAAGGGCTCAGCATGTTCGGAGTTCCACGGGCAACGAAGGAATCGTGGTCAAGGGCCTCCGGCCTGCCAGCAATCCCCGTGGAAGGAATGCGTCAAATGGGGCGTGCGCGTGACACGGTGACGTGAAACAGCGGGGAGGGTGCGCGTGACACGGTGACGTGAAACAGCGGGGAGGGTGCGCGTGACACGGTGACGTGAAACAGCGGGGAGGGTGCGCGTGACACGGTGACGTGAAACAGCGGGGAGGGCGCGCGTGACACGGTGACGTGAAACAGTGGGGAGGGTATGCGTGACAGGTGACGTGAAACAGCGGGAGGGTGCGTGACACGGTGACGTGGAAACAGCGGGAGGCGCGCGTGACACGGTGACGTGGCTCAGCGGGAGGGTGGCGTGACACGGTGACGTGGGCAGAAAGCGGGAGGGCGCGCGTGACACGGTGACGTGAAACAGCGGGAGGGTGCGCGTGACACGGTGACGTGAAACAGCGGGGAGGGTGCTCACTGGGAGGATCTCGGCAGGTGCGGAGGGGCTGGAGCTCGCAGACATGCCCGAAAATGGACCGACGGACGGAGCGGCTCTGAATAGAATGTCTAGAGGGAGGAGCCTGACGCGAGGCATTGGGTCGGATCGACAGCCAGGTGACGAGGCCCGCCTTCTTACGAAAGGGCCTTTGGAACTCTCGGTCGCTCGCTTCCGCATCCTGGGCGCCCGTTTTCTTGAGCCAGGGTCCCCCCCACCAGGGTCCTCCCCTGGGCCGTCAGCCTTCCTTAGCGCACATCGGTCTCGAGTGCCAGTCGAGTGAAGCGCCGTCAGCGCGTGGGTGATGCGCCTGGGACGGCTATCAGTGCGGCACCTCATATTGGCCGGCTGCTGTTGCTGTGTCTTATTGGCTGGCCGCTGTTTTATGAGGCGGCGGGGTGTCTCGTTGGGTGCTTCCTGTTTCGCTTCCTCATGTGCTGCCGGTGATCGCCGTCCCGCAGTACTAGCCACCTTCGCGGGCCTCGGTGTACCGCATGTTGCTGTGGAAGTCAGGCTGGTGTCCACCTGCAAGGCTACCCCCAGGGCTGGTCCAGGCGCCCCATGTGAGACCAGCCGTGCGCAGCCGGGGCGTTTGCGAGGCTCGAGGGGGGGTCGTGACCGGGGGGGAGGCGGGTTATCGCGGGCCGCACAGACGGAGCGCCGCAGCTGTCACCCTTCGGGCACGCGCGCGATGTGGCGGAGGCGGCTGGGCTCTCCCCGAGAGACCATGGCCGCCGCCACTCTGTGGCGACCCCGGGCGCCTCCCGCCCAGAGGCCGTCCACACACGCCCCCACGCCTCCAGCATGGCCACCAGTACTCCAACGCCAGGCAGGCGGCGGCTCTCAATGCCCGCCTTAAGGCACGCAGGGGGCACCACGGACGTGGCAGCGTTCCGCCTCGCCGGTGCCAACCAGCTGCTGGAGCCGGATGAAGGAGCCCTGGAGCCGGGGACGAGCGGGGAGGTGGGCGCGGCGGCGGCGGAGGAACTCACGTACGAGCAGAACCCCTTGCACGAGCAGGCGCGAGTGCGGAGCAGCTCCCAGGGCAGGGTGGTGGACGGGCACGAGCCCGGGGTGGCAATAGTGGCCCGGCCTGGCCAGTACTTCGAGTGCGCGCTGGAGCTGCAGCTGGCGGGCATCCTCACGGTCCGCCCCTA
>LGRX02013969.1:0-14538 GCA_001247695.2 Cymbomonas tetramitiformis
TTCCAATGCATGAATACCATTCACATATGCCATTCACATATCGATAACATCACAACCGACTATGCATATATATATATATATAATTCCAATGCATGAATGCCATTCACATATCGATAACATCACAACCGAATATGCACATATTGATAACAACACAACCGGCTATGATATCCTATTGACGAACATGATAAAGCGGGAGAGCAAGCGCACCTTCACTTGGGTTGTTGTAGTGTGGTTATGTTGCCACTCTACACTAACAGCCAACTTCTTCGCCTCCCCTCCTTGTTTGACTGTGAGTTGCTCGGCCTCAATGCTCAAATTCTTGGCTGTAGTGCCGTCACTCGATCGTACCACGTTTGTTGGTTCATCACTTTTGCTCCACTCCATACCTATGTAGTGCTCGTTCACAACAGCACGTTCTGCTGAAATAGTGTGGCACGTTGCCCTGGAAGGAATCGAGGATATATTTACTCCAAAATGTTTAGTAGAGAACACCCGAATAGCTTTAGGGCAACTGTCTGGGTTGACGTTGGCGTGGGTGTTGAGATCCATGACAAGTGCTCGTGCCTCAGGACAATACGTTCCATCGGCCTCTAGCGTCGTGATGTTGGTGGCATTGTGGAGGGCCTCCTTCGTTCTTCGGGATTTGCATCGAAGCTTGGAGTGTTGCTTTTGCCTTGCACGTTTCTCGGACTTCTCCTTCTCGCTTTGGGTCGCAGCCGCAGCAACCTCTAGCTCCGCTTGTAACTCATTATTGTGCTTGGCTAGGTTGAAAATAGACTCCTCGAGGCGTCTTATCCTCTTATTCACATTACGAGTCTGTACACGGACATCATCTAATTTTCATGAATACATTCACAACGCTCACTTACAGCACAAATAAGATTGCAAGTGCCTTTGCCCTAATTAACATTTGTATGTGGATTGGTTTGCCATTGGTTGTACTTTTCCCCAACCCACTGCTATATGTCCGAGCGGCACCTTCGAGAGGGCAGAACCTCTCGTAAGAGAGGGTCGGACAGAACGGAACAGCTGTGAGTAGGTACTCGGTCGTTTGACGAAGAATGCATTCACAAGCACAACGAAATGTGAACGTAAGCGGACGAAAGTGAATGCTTTGTATGTTCACCTGATATGTAGATTGCACTTGCTTCACCTTTCGTTCTAACTCTTCAACCCTCGCATCACTCGCACGAGTTCTGGCAGCAAACTCGGTTTCCATGCGCTCTATGGTGACCTCGCCATCGTACACCGCCCTAACGAGATCACAAGCCGCGTTTTTAAGACGTGTGGCCGAAGTCGTCTTCTTGGCATACGACCTCCGCAAGGCAACGTCGACCTCTATTTGACGTTGTCGTTTTCGTTGGACGACAGAGGGGTCGACTTTTTGACTCCGTTTATTCACGGTGTCACGAGACACCGTTTGAGGTTGGGATTGATCGTGTGAAGCTCGTGGACAAAGATCTACCAGCGCTGCTTTTTGTTGGAGAAATGGACGCTTGATGCTCGCCGCTTTCCGTACAACTTCGTGGTGAAGTGCCATACGTCTGGAGAGGTTGCGGCTACACTTTCGAAAGACGTCGGCGTTTCCAGTAGGATCAGGTACGTGAGGACAATTTGCTGCGTGATAGATCAAAAGAACGGTCGCCCATGAATCCTTCACGCCCACCGGGAGCGCCAACTCGTCCAAGCGCTCCTTCACCTCGGAAACTGCCTCATATGTCGAAGGTAAGTTCACAGTGTTGAGGACGTTTTGCTCTCCGCGTAATAAGCGTAAAAGATCTTCATTAGTCAGCGCAACTACTGAAGCCTTTCCGCTTGAATTTTCGTGCGACATTCGTGGAATTGCGAAGAGAGTAAGCAAGAAGATAGGTCGAGACTCGAGAACCCACCTACTGTTATCACTATGAAGGCTTCTGCACCTTCAAACACCTCACATGTCCCAAGAGATGCTACGCTACAGATTATTCATCGAATTTTGCCAATTTTCGAAAAGCACTAACACTGGGGCAAGATACGTTATGCGGCGCCTCAACGCAAGGTCCACGGGGCATTCGACAGCTGTGAGGGTTACTTTGGACCCTACAAGTTCAAAATTTGAACGGTCATTTTAAATTTCGGGGTTTCTTGTCATAAAGCTATAAAAATAGCGTTTCCCCTGGGTTTTCAAAGTCTGCTCGTTTTCCCGTTGCGCCACTGGAAGGTTTTGTCATGTGTCGCCCTGTCATCCCACTCCGGCTGGAGTACCCATACAGTAGGCATATGCGATATGGCATAGGCATATGGCTACTCTCGCAAGCCAGAGGTTACGAGCTTCGGCCGCTGCGCGGCCGATGGCCATCGCGCGATTCTCGACAGCAAATTTTAATTTAGAATTCAGAGAAAAAAAAATGGAAAGCAGCTCGTAACCTCTGAACTACCACAGCAAATTGAAAAAAAAAAAAACGATAAACCGGGAGAAAATCGCCGCGTCCGGAGGCTCTGACTTGTGAGAGTAGCATATGGCATAGGCATATGGCATATGCGATATGGCATATGCGATATGGCATATGGCATATGGCATGGCATGGCATTGGTAATAATAATAATAATAAAACATTTACGCTAGCAAAGGGGACAAAGTCCTGAGAGTGCGGTATCCCTGCAAAGCAGGCTAGTGAAAACACCAGGGGCTACTCCCTCTGCTATAGCGCGCCCACAAAGGGGCTCAACCCACTTTTCAGCAGGGTGACATCTAGAGAAAAAGCTAAGTGCTAGGCAAAAAAACTCTAGAAGATGGAGAAGCAGCCATGGCCGGGTGAGTGGAGGGGTGGCTGAATCTGAGCGGTGGGGAGGGAAGTCGAAGAATTAAGGGGGTATTTGGAGACGTTGAGGAAGGGGTCGGGGTGGGCAGGGGAGAGGGGGTGGCGGGGGAGGGGAGGGGGGGGACGGCCCCTCCCCTTGGGGACACGGAACCATCTTATATTGCAAGACTTTTGAAAATTATTGCAGGAGGGTTTGAAGAAAGTCGTTTGACTGTTGCACAGCTTCTGTTTCTGTCATGGTTTCACTGCTCGAGATGTCAACTGTATGCGGGTCAGTGTTTAAGGTGGTGGCGGTGTTTAACAGAAACACGTCTCGCCTATTTTTGGTGTGTTGCCTACAAATTCTTGAAAGTTTTTTAAGGAGAGGTTTAATCTTGCCACGGGGAACACCTATCGTGTTGAGGACAGTACCAAAAAGAGGAGGGAGGTATCCCATGAGTGTAAGAACTTTGGGCCATTTCACGGTGCTTATGAAGGGCTTGGAATTTGCGTTGGTGATTGTCGTGTCGTGGTGACCACCATAATAAGGCTCAACATAACTCTGATGATAAGGAGGGTCTTGAGTGGGCCATGGGCAAAGCGAAGAAGGAAGTACTTTGTCGCTCCATTCCAAATATCAGGGTTGACTCCTGTGTATTCTAGCCTCTTCTTCGTGACTCTGGACTTAGGAAGGACGTTGAGGAACCATCTGGCAATCTTTTTCTGTGTAGGCCTCCAGTCAAAGGCTGGTTGAGTATCACTGGGTGCACTGTCTATAGCTATGATAACAACATCCGAAAAGTCATCCTTATAGCATCCACCACCTGGAAGAAGGTAGGGGTCATCACCCGTCCAATAGCCATGTGGGATAAATGGAATAGTGTTATGCGCGAATCTGAAAACAAGTTTAAAACCTTTATCGAACCATCTTTTTTGGTTCTTGGGAGACAGCGGAAGAATCCATGTTCCTGAAAATCCAGGGACGGTGTTGGCCGCTTTATGTCCCATTTCCAAGGTAGTCATAACCGCCGAAGATTTGCCCTTATCTTTCCCATCAAAGGGGGGATTCCCATAAACGATTCTGCCGATGCCTGTTATCGGGTCCACGTAGGCATCCCAAGCGAGACCATCAAAGCCAATTTTCCCATGATGGCAGAAGGGCCTGAGGGCTTTTTTTCATTCTTGTGGTGGGTATGCATCTTCTCGAGTGAATTCTAGGGTGGGCATTTAGTGGGTTGGAGAAAAGTTCACAGCATTGGTATTGGTAATCATAGAAATGCATTCTATTATGGCATGGCATGGCACTCGGGACTTGTGAACCACTCGAGCCGTTTTGATCCGGGCTCCCACTCCTATTCCTATCCTGCTCCTGTTATTTTGCCACATCGGACTGGCACCTGACGCTCGCCCATGCTCGCGGCGTGCTCACATGAGCGTGGATCAAAAATGGTCTCGCATCCTGTTCACCTGTTGGATTGAAATATTCCACTTGGTGCAGCGTCGATCGGGAATATGTCTGTATAATATGTAAGGATAAGGGGAAATCCTCGGCGGTTATGACCACCTTGGAAATGGGCCATAAAGCGGCTAACACTGCCCCTGGATTTTCAAGAACATGGATTCTTCCGTTGTCCCCCAAAAACCAAAAAAGATGGTTTGATAAAGGCTTCAAACTTGTTTTCAGATTCCCGCATAACACTATTGTTGTATATATCAGTTGGACTGTATATTCGGTGAGTCAGATAATCAGAATAGATAACCGGTGAGAATACGCAGTCTTCCCGTTATATGTTCGGGGTCTAGGGTTCCGGGACCGGTGACAGTCATACACCCTAACTATAGGAATGACAGTCGGGGCGTCACTTCCAGCACACCACCTAGGGTGGTGACTGGCAAACTAGGTGGTCACGGAACTGAAACAAACACCTACTCAGCTTCGGTGGAAATAAGCATCCTACAGGAGAACCTGTCCTCTCTGGCAAGGTAACTCCTGAAACTAGCAGTCTGTGAGGCATACCGCAGAATACAGATACAGTTAAAACCCTAAACTAAGCCCATCTTGGGGCAACCTGAACCAACAGCATCACAATTTGGAGGCAGGCTAATCCAATCCCGTCAACTCTAGCCACGTCGAGAGTGCCCGGGAGAGCCGGTGCCTCTGTTACAGCGCCCAGGAGAGTTGGTACCACTGTTTGGCAAATCATGCGTAGAGCAAATTGAGAAAGTTGAGAATGTGCCAATGTCGCCGTAGCCAGTTGCACCGGGTGCAACCAGTCGGGCCCGGTGCTGGATTGAAGAAGAAGGTTCATCCCCGGTCCCCCCGCCCCAGGCGGGTGGCACGTAGACCGGCGATGGCGGAGCATTATCCGGCGAGGGAGGCACGGTAACAATCGGAGCCGCTACGGGCGGCTGCGAGGGACCCGGGTACCACGTCCAAAGGGTGCCGAGGTAACCGCCATGATCGTTGGGGTACCATCCCTCCGGGAGCCAATAGAGCGTCGGCGGGACGGCTGTGGGCGTCAGCACACCAGCACCACCGACCTCGTCGCCGATGTGCCCCGGTGTTGCTGATGATGCTTGCGTGGAGCGACCTCGGGAAGGCATCGCAGTTGCACAAACAACGAACAGCAAGCAGACCGCGAGAGATGAGAGGGCGGAGAACCCAAAACCCATCGGTGGTCTGCCGCACCCCAAGGCCCGCCGTGGTGGCGGAAGACACTCGTCGTCATCCTCGGAGTCGTCTGCTGCCACTGAAACCGAGTCCACGGGCGCAACGGTCCCCATGCTGTGCATCGCAAGGGTCGGCTCCGGCCCCGTGAGGTCCAAGTTGACCGCGAACTTGTCCATGAAGGACATGTGCGGCTCGTGCGCGTGCAACGCGCTGACGGGGTACATCTCCTTGTCGGACACCACCGACTGCGGAGCGGAGGGCGGTGCTGGCGGCGGTGGTACGACCAGAGCGTCGACATGGACCTTGCCATGGACCTTGAAGGTGTTGGTGTTCACGGCACCACCAACCACGCAAACCCCGAAGCGGGTGTCAGCGGGCTGGCGGCACTCCAAATACTCGTCGATGGTGTCGGGCACCTGCTCCTCGGCGACAGCGAAGGAGAAGGCGGAGACGGTGTCGAAGAGCTCCGGTTTGCCGCCTGCAATGTAGCAGACGGCGTCGAAACGAGCGGCGTCGCTGTTGTCCATGGCGTTCTGGAACAGCGTGGCGAAGACGTCATTCTCGTTGTCCGCAACGCCGAAGCCGTATGCTCCAACATGTCCGCGTGGCCCGCCGTTCGGGCAGTCCCGATGCCAATGCTTCTCCGCCGTAGCGGAGCACGTCGGGTTCCTGCACAGAGGAACGAACGTACCGGTGGGTTTGTGGAAAGCCACCTTCCCCGAAGGCTTCCCACGGAAGGTCTGCGGGAAGTTGCCGTGCTCGGGAAGAGGCGCTTCGCCGCGAAGCGGACTCCGTCACCATGTCCACCGCGTCCGATGGCGTTCTTCTTGTCGCTGCGGGTCGTGAAGCCCTTCGTGTCGTCGATACGGTTGTGAAGGGCCTTGATCTCTTTCTTCATGCCTATTACCCGCAGCTTAAGGTGGCTTAAGCCACCTTAACTTAAAGGGCTCATGGGGGCTTCTTCGGCGGTGCTTTCAAAATTTGGAGACCTATGTCGTCAAGATCTTGAGCTGCTCTTTCTGCAGTGTCTTATCAAAAGTTTGATCTGAGTTCATCTTGACCCTCAAAATCTCGGTTGAAGTGGGGTGGGTATTTCCCAATTTTTCTTAAGATGGCTTAAGCCACCTTAAGCTAATTAGCTCACCGGGGGCTTCCTCTAAGACGCTTTCAAAATTTGGAGGCCTATGTTGTCAAGATCTCGAGCTGCTCTTTCTGCAGTGTCTTGCCAAAAGTTTGATCCGAGGTCATCTTGACCCTCAAAATCTCGGTTGAAGTAGCATGGGTATGCAAAAACCGGGAAAATCGCTCAAATTTTACTAAATGTTGCACCCTCTTGGATACTTCCCAAAATTGCTCAGCGGGAACTTGGGCTCGCCTAATAGTGCACATAGTGTCTAAAAGAAGACAATGTCGCCGTCATTTTGAGCTAAAAAAATCTATCTTCCGGTACCGATAGCTCCCGTAATAATTGAAAACGTTAAGGTGGCTTAAGCCACCCTAAATCGCTGTTAGGGTGGCTTAAGCCACCCGAAGGGTAATAGCCATTCATGTCGAAGAGCTGGTCGCGGAGCTCGCTGAAGATGGTCTTGAAGTCCTCGTCGTCGCTCTGCCCAGTCAGGGTGAGGGCGGAGAACGTGCGCGCAGCAGGCGGGACGTGCGAGTCCGTCCTGTTTTGTGCGTAGCACTCACGGGTCCATTGCTGAATGGTGGCAAGGGACTCCGCCACACGTTGGTCGTGCAGCAAAAGGCGGTTGACAACCGGGGCATAGAAAACTGGGTCGAGGGACTTGATGAACAGGGACTTGACCTCCATGTCGTCGAGGGTGCTCTTCCGTCGATCGGACCGGAGAGCGGCGTTGAAGGCGGCGATAGTCCGCGACGGGTCGAACTGGGTGATCTTGATGGCCAGAAGGTCTGCGGTGCCCTGAAAGGGTCCGCCGGAATCCAGAAGCATCCTGGCGATCTCCAGCAACACCCGTTTCTCATCAAACGGGTGTGCCTCCGCCGAAGACTCCATCCAGTCTGCCGCGGGCGACACCGGAGCGATGATGTACTCCAGTGTCGAAAATAACAGCTTGTTCGCCTCAGCGCGGACGGGCAGGGTGGCATCCTCCAGGTCGAACAGGGAAGAAAACGCGTCCTCCTCAGTGACGAAAATGTCCCGTAGCGCCAGGACCAGACGGGCGAAGACGGAGCCGACGCCCGACTCCGTACCGTGAAAACGCCCATGTTTGTCGTCGTACACCTTCTTGATGACGAGCTTGGCGGCCCGCTCGTCGAAGGACTCCTTCGCCAGACGTCTGACCTCGTCGAGGAACATCGCTCCCGCTGATTGGGCAGCCGGTGCAGTCGCAACCGTAGGAGTGGCTGGTGTAGTTGCATGCCTGGCTGCGGCATCGTCGAAAATGGTAACTAGTGAGCGGCGTGCGGCCGCAGTGTGAGATCTCGTAGAAGCGCCCATGATGAAATGACTACAGAGATAGGGTGAGGTAGATAATGCGAGGCGAGGCTAACGGCGTGGGCGACGGCTTGCGAGTTGCGGCGGGTCGTCGAGGATAAATCGGGGAAACAACAAATAGTACGCGGTCGTGTGGGACGAAAAGGACGTGATCAATGCCGGACGGTATACTAGTGACCAGAAACAACAAAATCCAGCCCAGCGATACTGCACGGAAAATAAGCTGCCGTAACGCGCCCCCCAATCATGTCCAATGAACCGCGCGTCCGTAACTGAGCCATACCGCCCATACCGAAAACCTCTCTAACGCGGGTCCCTCACCCCATCTCAAGCGTCGGTGTTTAGCCAATCATGGCCAACGTCGCAGTGTAAAATAAAGAGTGCGCGGGACCAAACCTGCTGAATATATCCGCTGGATTGTATATTCGGCGAGTCGGATAATCAGAATAGATAACCGGTGAGAATACTCAGTCTTCCCGTTATATGTTCGGGGTCTAGGGTTCCGGGACCGGTGACAGTCATACACCCTAACTATAGGAATGACAGTCGGGGCGTTACTTCCAGCAACTATCCCATTCATTCCACATGGCTATTGGGCGGGTGATGATCCCTACGTTCTCCCAGGTGGTGGATGCTATAAAGATGACTTTTCGGATGTTGTCATCATAGCTATAGACAGTGCACCCAGTGATACCAAACCAGCCTTTGACTGGAGGCCTACACAGAAAAAGATGGTGGTTCCTAAATGTCCTTCCCAAGTCCAAAGTCACGAAGAAGATATTAGAATACACAGGAGTTAGCTTTGATATCTGGAAAGAAGTTATGAATGAAAGAGACAAGGTGCTTCCCTCTTCACTCTGCCCATGGCCCACTCAAGACCCCCCTTATCATCAGAGTGATATTGAGTCCTATTATGGTGGTCACCACGACACGACAATCACCAATGATGCAAACCCCAAGCCCTTCATGAGCACCGTGAAATGGCCCAAAGTTCTTGCACTCGTGGGATACTTCCCTCCTCTTTTTGGTATTGTTCTCGACACAATAGGTGTTTCCCGTGGTAAGGTTAAACCACTCCTCAAGAAACTTTCAAGAATGTGCAGGCAACACACCAAAAACAGGCGAGACATGTTTCTGCCAAACACTTCCAGCACATTAAACACTGACCCACATACAGTTGACATCCCAAGCAATGAATCCCTGACAGAAACAGAAGCAGTTCAACAGTCAAACGATTTCCTTCAAACCCTTTTGTAATAATTTTCAAAGACTTGCAATTTAGGATGGGTTGGGAGGTGGGAGTGTAAACTGCAAAATGATGAAATTTGAGCTTAAGTATGAAAAACATTGAGAATGTGGTTTTTTCTGTTTTTTGTTTTTTTTACAATAAGCGTATAAACCGACACGTAAACGTGGTATCCATACCCCAAGCAGCATATCGACGTGAAGCTGTGATCAAAGCCGATGCTCTGAAGGTGTCCCATGGGTTGTGGGCTGTCCATACCGTTTTTTATCAATGGCGTTGTAAAGGTTTGCGTTTGGAAGACCCCAAAATCATGACGGCAATTTCAATATATTAGCGGATATATTGCGTCAAAATATGCGTATAACCTATCAAAATGTTGGGCCAATCGATGCCTAAGGGATGGTTGATTTAGCTAGCACGTGTATGCAACCGATGCCACTTACAAGTGACAAAACACGAAACTACCCAAAAAGGGCCGAAATGTTTACACCAGTAGGGGTTAAGTGCGGGAAAACATTGAAATTGCAATTTTTTTTTTCTCTCTCTCTCTCTCTCTCGCTCTCTTAGGTTGCTTGTGGAGAGTGATATATTCGATATATCGAATGGCGGCAAGCATAAGAAACATTTGCTATGGGTCATAGCTCATGAAACTACTGTGATAGGTGCATTCCGAATGTGATGGGCATGTTCAAAATCTACCCAAAGATGTAAGCATGGGGTAACCCACCGTAAGGATTTGAGGTGCTTCTTTGCTTGACACCTTGGTATTAGCACGCATATTAGACGCATATATACAGCATGTAAAGTACTTTTTGCAAGTCCACGCACTAATATAACCCCCAAGGTGGGTCGAACAGCATGGGTTTTGCCAAGTTGGCACGACGTGCTAGCACTAACATGCGGTTTTCGAATGTTTCTTACGGTGGGTTAACCCACCGTATGGTGCGCCCAATAGACAATTGCCATTTTGTGGGAGGAGTCCTCTCCAGCTTCTTCACTTCTTACACTTTCGGAATTACACTATACTAACTCTCAAACGACCGCACGAAGTATGGTTTCGATACTACGGCGGTCTACTATTCGGAATATGCTTTCAATATTCGTATGTATGCTTTCAATACAATATACCGGTTTCGGCTGTTACGTTTTCGTACACAAATTATATTATCTTTTACTCAGTTCGGTTATCTTCTCCGAGGCTGGCTACACTTAGAGTTCTTATACATTCATGAACTCCATTCATAACTCAACTGTACTATGTACTCCGTACTAACAGCAGACTAGGCACCTCACATCAACATCATTCAGATCGGTCCTACTGTACTCCGTACTGAGTACTTATATAGTTGTAGTTGCTTTTTTTGTACTTAGCCCTTTTCTTAGCCCTTTTACTGGCGTCTCGGGCTCTTGTGCTCGCCTCCTAGCACACGGTGGCGGTGCGAGTCAGCGAAACCAGAAAGGGGCGCGTCGTTCCTCTCGAAAGAGTCCTTGAGGGCGACGAGAGTCGAAGTCGTGGGCTCCAATTGCCGCTCGAACTCGCGGATAAGACTCTGGACGTCAGCTCCACCAGAGTAAAGCATAGTCGGAGAAGACGGTGTAGTCGAAGTAAGCTGCTTCGCTCGGCCAACTCCATGTTCACTCTCCCAAATCTCGAGAATGTGGGCGTAGATGTCCTCGAGGTCGACCGACCTTGGCCAACTCCACGTCGCCTTGGTCCAATCACCTTGTCACCACGTCCACGATGTCGACCTTGGCCAATCACCTTGTCGTAGAAGGCGGTGTCGAGAGAGGCGAGAAGCTGCTTCTTGGTCACCATGTCGTCGAGCGGTCCAGAAGCGGCGTTGCGGATAGCCGTAAGATAGGCGTCGAAATCCTGAATTAACGGATCGGGGTCGAGCTTGGAGTCGAAGAAGATGGCGAAGAGCTCCTCGTAGTTGCCGAGAGGTCGGAGAGCTCGAGGAAGCAGCCTCTTCGTAGTATCCAGCAGAGCGCGCTTCCCATCCCGCGGCGAAGCACGACCAGAAGCGTCCACCCAACGTCGTGCGGCTGAATGAGGCTTCGTTAACGAAGTCAACGTCGTAAAAAGAATGGCGTTGCAGATTTCGTTCACCTCCCTGGTGGCATCCGCCAAGTCGAAGAGAGCGTCGTTGGCGGAGTCCTTCTGCTCGAATGCGGTCTGCGAGGACGCCACCAGAGATGTCCAAATCACGTCGCGGTCGTAGTTCTCGTCGCCCTTGAAAGTAGCGTCCTTCGTGCCATGCGTCGGATTGGGCGTCGCGAGAAACTCGCTTGATGAGATCGATGTCCCATGAAGAATTTTGGACAGCGGTAGATCTAATCCTCTCCGGAACCGTCAAAGCTACAGCCGGTGAAGCAGGCGTACGCTCGTAGCGCGTTCCAACGTCTCGGGGGGAAATCGTGTCGAGTCGAATTCGGTTGTGTGTCCCCATGGGAGGCGTCGCGTGAGAAGATGCACTCGTGATTTATAAACATCATATAGGTGGGAGCGTCGGGGGAAGGTTGCGATGGCGCGGAGAGAAGGAGGCTCGCGGAAACGGAGATGTGCTGAATGCAGTCGTAACGGAAATAACTGTGAAGTCCCAATTGAAGAAATCCGGAAGTCGATAAACACGTTGCGCAAGAAGTCCGCGGCATAAAGTGATCAAGTATCAGTCGAACGGAAATCACGTGGACATCCAAAAAAATCACGTAGGGTACGCTGCAGCGATAAACAAAATTACTCCGTAACGACGCGTGCACTCAACCGCGAGTCCTCATGCCGAAACCATCAAATGTGGGCCCCCAACGCCCCACCAAGCGGAGGCATTTAGCCAATCATCTTACCAAAAGTAGTGGAAGGTGCCTGGCGTACCATAACCTGTTAGATATATAGCTGTGACTATATATTAGGCTACAGTCAGAATGCTTTCACTTTCGGTAAACCCACTACTGTGGACCTTTTATTGATTTTATGGCAAAAATCAGGTTTATAAAAGTATTTAAAAAAAAGTAAGACGTATAGATTTCAGGTGTAAATTAATTAGTTCTTAATTGTTTCTTTTTATCTTTTTCATTTTTCAACGGCTCCAAGATATATAATTACTGCAACTTTAATTATTTTTCTCTCAGATCGGCTAGGACGCTAGGACCATACAGTACATCTTTGATCTTACATATATATTGTCTTGCTGTCACGAATCGTCTCTCATTCCCGGCTGGCATTGATTGGTGGCAAAATGACCTTGCGCTAAGGGTTCGCCATACGCATGCGAACACGTCACTTCAAGAACCTCTTAAAAGTGTACTGGCAGTTAAATTTGACTGATGCTGTTACTGATCCTGCTTGCAGCTGCAATGACTTGCCTAAACGAGATTCTTTGGGGACGCTCTTGTTACACGTCGTCTATGATATGTGGGACAGCGTGGCCTCGACCCACTGGGCTTGCGTCTTTGAAACCGTATTTAGCGATGAGAAAAGGTGCGGGCCCTTCGGAAACCATGGCTTCTCCTTGCCACGATTGCAGGATATGCACCTTAAGGGGGCACACAGCTAAATGTGTTTGTAATTCGATAACACCGTCGGACATGTCGTTCAAAGAGGTGCATAGGCTCTCAAATATGCCCTCCGCCACTTTGACTGGCTTCTTTGGTTTTCGGGTCGGTGTGCACAAAACATGTCCCGACCCAGTGAAGAAGACGCCCGCCATAAACCAGTACGGTCTGAAGCCTATGGCCTTTGACGAGCAGGGAAAAAGGATTCACGACAAAGCCCGGGCCGAAGCGCATTGGGTTGTGCCCGCAAGAGCTTTTCGAGCTATACCCAACCCACTTGGTCGCCAAAAGCGCACTGCTATGGTTCGCGGAATACTTCTCTTGTCAAAAGTGGGCGTCAAAGGCATCAAGAAGTATATACACACGAGGACAAGCACCGCACTTTACATCCCCCCTTACCCTCGTCATCGCTTCATTCAGTTGCCTTTGATCGCTGGTTCGAGCACGATTCGTGGGAGCTGGAGCAGGTTGATACAGTCGCTGAAGAAACAGCCGTGTTGAACTCTGGCCAGCATGCTTGGAATTCCACGCAGAAGCAAACGGTCTTGAAAAAATGGAAGGACGTGAAGGGCAACCATCCTGAGAAGCTTATGAAGCCGTCAGCGCTCTGGTGCACAAATATTGCGCGTCTGGCACGCCGATATCGGCACCCCTCATGGCGTCTATTTTGAGGGTCTTTTTTCGTTCGGCATATCCTCACCTCCTAACGCCATCTTTCAGTGTCTCAGCTGGACGCGCCTTCTTATGCGAGCGTTGGGCTCGATGTGCCACGTGCGCCCACCAGTTAATTCACTTTTATAGTTGTTCTACGAGTGGATGAATTAGTTTGTACAAAAAACAAATTGAACGTGTACAAAAATACGGTTTGAATTAGATTATTAAAAAATCAATAAAAGGTCCACAGTAAGTGTCAGATAACATAACGATCGTTCGGCTTAAGCCGGAAACCCTAAACCTGCGACGCATCCGTACTGCACGGAGTACTAGTACAGCTATATGAAAGTGACACACGGAGTGTCACATCCAGCATAAACGGTCATCCAATGCCCTCGCGAGGCCAAAGCTGGAAGCGGCCTAGCACCACCGAAGAGAATGCGTCGGTGTGGAGAGGGCGAGAAGGCCGAAGGCGAAAAATGCGGGGAGTGTGTGCGATGAACTCTCTGCACTCTGCAAAAGCGATGATAGAGGGGCCGAGGTGGTTGTGAGCAACGGCGATACTTAGCACCAACAGATGCGCCCAGATGAAAGCCACGAGATGCGTCGGGCGAAAGCGGAAAATGCGGATAGGCGAGATCGTCGGAGTCAAGGCACTTGTTCTCGCTGATGTCGAAATTGTCGGAGTCTTGCTCGGTGTCTGGTGCGTAAGCACCACCAGACACGACCAGACCAAAGCCAAAGATAGAATGGTTCCGATGTAGTCGAAGAGACGCCAACGCTGAACGCACACCGGTCATATGCGCACGCTGGCGCGCTGTGGACATGGCCGCTGACTGCTAAGTGCAGAAATATGCAAACCCAAGGATAGGGTTCACAAACGAAAAGAGAACTTTCCGCAAAATTAAGTAAATCGAGCAATGGGAAAGTCTAAATGGGGTGGTTTTTTACGAGGAACAACACGGTGGTAACGTCAAAATCGTCGTGCGGTAAGCCAATTTCCGGCAGCAGAGGTGCTGCTGGCCAGAGTGTTGAAGGCGTAAATGTCGGTATAAAAGGTCGGTAAAAACGGTCGTTGTTAAAACAAGCGTGAGGCCAAGATGTCGGGGGATGTCGGAAGGAAATATGTCGAGATGTCGGTGTGGACGTGCGCTGTGCGTAATGCGTCACGGCCGAT
>LGRX02013970.1:0-30603 GCA_001247695.2 Cymbomonas tetramitiformis
GCACTGTCGGGCCTGCTCACACTGGAGCATACCAGCCTCAGCACGGTGGGGCCTGTTCACACTGGAGCATACCAGCCTCAGCACCGTGGGGCATGTTGTCATCGGGACATACCAGCCTGAACACTGCACCGGAGTCATAATTTTCTTTTGCATCGATCCAAAGCCGCACATTGTCGAGCTGCTGGCTTGAGGCATCACTGAAGCCTCCTGGCCGTCCGAAGTGCGGGTGCATCACATCACCCTGCTGCATTTCCATGTTCGCGCATTTTGGGGCATCCTGCATCGGCATCGAGTCACTCGGCTTGTCATTGCATAACGCCTGCGCTCTATTGCCAGGCAGTTGTGCATGCATCAATTTTTGCTCTAGAAATGAGAGCGAAGCATAAAACATCGAGTTAGCATTTAATGGAGCAGAAAGCTTGGCTCTAGCCCGGGAGCACTAGCATCGATCACAACTAGATACCAATAAATTCAATAGTGTTCCAATAGTGCTAGTACGAGCATCAAAGCAGGATTTCTCGAACCTATGAATCAAACAACAATTTTGGTCAAATCGGAGTGCAACGGAATTTTTGTGCGCTGTTCCTTTTGCTCTTGCAAACAAGAACTTCTCGGGTACCTACGGTACTCTGTGAGGCACACTACAATCGGATTTGTAATTTTTTCATTCACCTGTTTCTTTTGTAAACAGTATGATAGATAGGTTGAGACTTGGCCACTAGCCTATACGACAGCGATTGACGGCGACGGGAGATCTGGTGACAATATGGGGAGGGCGTTCTCCGTTTTACAACTACGACTAGTTTTTCATCGACAAACCAGTTGTGTTTGTTTTTACCGTAACTTCTAAAAAATGTCGAGGGGAGAATCAAGCCCGAAAGATTTCCCACCCCTCCCGGAGAAGTCCAATCACAAAAACGACGTTCCCTCCCCTGAGTCGAAGACGTCACAGTTGGTGGGGCATGTGGCTTAGACCGGCTAGCGGCCGGAGCCCAGACCAGGATAACCGGCCATCGCAAGGGCGGCCGGCCTCCATCGGGTGACTCGAACGAGTGGTTAGGACGCCCTTTCTCATCCTTAGCATCGAAGACTCTGACTGGGTGGAGACCGTACTTGGGGTGGATTAAGCGCCTCCAGGGGGCGTCATAGTCCGGCATGAGGAACATAGCGGAGGTGTTCTCCGGGTCGGCGCGCCATTCCGCGAGGAAGTGCCACAGGATTCTTTCTATCAAGTCCGAATCCTTAGTGTATGGCGGGTTGCACCACACGTGCTTCCCACGCCACTGCTCCTTCAAGCAATCCGTCCAAAAGTGTTCAACCTGCCGGTTAACTCCCATGGAGTCATAGCAGGCATCAACATCGAACGGGCCGTACTGAGTTACTATCTCATCGAAGCGCTCCTTAATCAGTTTCCAGTCCTGCCGGTCCACTACTCGGTCGTAGTGGGAGCCGCCTGTCTGGGTGCCATCGTGGCTGACTGGGGCAGTTGATTCTTTTCCCCAACACGGGTGGACCTGGTGACGGGGGCCAGCGACTCCGCTTCCTCGAGAGTCTTCTCTCCTACTCTTAATGTATCTGTTGCGTCTGACCAGAGATCCGGAGTTCATGCCCACGTAAGCCCGTTCAGGTGGGTAAGTTCCCTGATCACCACTGGAGGGCTGGTAGGTGGCACGATTCGTCCTCCGAGTCGCTATACTAAAAGACTGCGTCTAGGGTGGAAGTGGGGTCTTCGTCCTCGTCGGCTTCCTGTGGGGGTTTCTTACAGGGGACGGCGGTTCGACCCTGGCTGCTAAAGCTCTGGGGAACCCCGGTGTCGCTACGTAGAACGGTCGACGATACCCTTCTCCTTCAACCCCTCCCTGGCCAACAACTCCTTATAGTCGGGCCGACGGGATTGGGCGTCCGGCACCACTAGACATCGTCCTGGGACGTGTTCCATCTGGTGCACTCCTACCTCTACTAAGTCCTCGTACCAACGGGCCTGTCGCCGGCTGAGTTCTCGGGCAAAGCGAATAGCCACTGTAAAGGCTTGTGATCCCCCATGAGCTTAAAGGACGTGAAGATCAAATAGTGCCTCCAGGTGATCGTGGTGCAGTGGTGTATCGCACATAACTCCCGCTCTCCTGCGTGGTAGTTCTGCTCTGCACTCGAAAACTGCCGACTCTCGAAGGCTATTGGCTGCAAGCCTTGCCCAAAATCCTGCATGAGCACTCCCCCTAGAGCGACCCCACTGGCATCTGTCTGCACACAGAAGGGTCTAGATCCGTCCGCAGCCCCCCTTTGGTCAGGTTGTGCTAGAGTTGGGGAAGAGATCGGGGCTACTTTCAAGCGGTTGAAAGCCGCCTTTTCCTCTTTCCTCCACGTCCACTCCACGCCTGATTTGGTGAGTCTGGTTAGCGGGTACGCCATGTCGGCGAAGCTCTGGATATATCGCCGGTAAAACCCGCACATGCCCAAGAACTGCCGTACATGAGTGACCGTCTCCAGATCCGGCCAGTCGCGCAGTGACACTACTTTATCCTGCTGAGGACGGCATCCGTCCCGATCCACTACGTGCCCTAAGAAACGGACTGCTCGCTTACACAACTTTACTTTGGACTTTTTGAGATAGACCGAGTTTTTTCGACAAACCTCCAGCACCTGACGCAGGTGATCCAAGTGTACATGATGGGCGTCCTTGCCAGGGACACCCCCCTCCCCGGGTTCGTCCGCGCTGAAAATCATGATGTCTTCGACGAAGACCCTGCAGAAGGGGAGGTGCCCCAAGTACTGGGTCATCATCCTTTGCCATGTGCTCGGGGAGTTGGACAACCCCATGGGCATGACCAACCATTCATATGCTCCGAAGTGAGTGGTCATGGCCGTCTTTTCTACGTCATCCGCGCCCATGGGTATCTGCTAGAACCCCCATAGTGCGTCCATCGTGGAGAAGACCGTCGCTCCCTGGAGATCGTCTAGAAGACTCTGGACGTCGGGCAAGGGATACTTGTCCTTGACTGTGATCTCGTTGATCTGCCTATAGTCAATAACCAGGCGCAGCTCCTTGGGGTTGCTAGGCTTAGGCACCATCAACATCGGGCACCCCCAAGGTGAGGCCGAGGGTCGTATGTACCCTTTGGCCAGGAGCTCATCCATCTCGTCCATTGAGACAATTCGTACCCTTTGCGATGCAACGGGTTCCCTTGCCAATCCGGCCTCAGACGGACACTAGCCTTGTACTCCCTTGCTTGGACTCTGGCAGCTCAGTGCAAATCACATCTTCGAACTCCTTACTTTTCCAAATCCCTAAGCTGTTGCCACACTTCTGGCGATACTGACTTGTCTATCTCATCCTCTTGGGTCTCGAGGATCGGTTAAGGGGGCGCGACTGGTCCGGCATTTGCTGCCTGCGATCACAGCATTCTGACACAGTCTTTAAAAACGCAATAGAACGCGATGGGGGTGACTGTCATCGATTCTGCAATTCAATTTAAACCGTCGAAGATCTCTAAATCGTGCATTCCTAATTCCCTGTCGATCAACAATATGTTGCTGACGTGGATCAGGTTCCATGATTACAAACGAAAGAAACTTGAATTTCCGATTCCGGTGATTCCACTATTGCGCCTTTCGTTTGTTTAGTATATATACGTATATTAGTGCGCAGAAATGACTTTTTGCGCGAAATGACTTTCAGCGCCACTATTTGCGCATTTGTTAGTTATTAACTATGGAAATGCGAGTTATCGCTTGCCCGCCCCAACTTTGTTGCGCTACTGCAGGCACAGCCCCTTGTGATTTTCATCACATTACATGAAGTACAATTTTTTTCAACGTTCGTAACTAAGATATATGTATTCACAAGGCGAATACCTTTTTCTTGAGCTCTTGATCGACCCCATCTGCAACCGCATCAGCTTCGTTTGCAGTCGCGACTGCAAGCTAAGTCGATGGGGTTCAAGATACAACAGCCGAGGGGTGTTCTTGCGTTTTAGCGCAAGAAACCTGTCAGATATATTCGTATCAATAATACGAATGTATCCCGTAAGTTTCAGAGCATGCCTTCGAGTATGCTCGAAACGGCCGCATCTTGACAAGAGAATCCAAACCCATAACGCCTCTTGTCAAGATGCGACTGTTTGAAGTATGCTTGACGGTAGGCCCTGAAACTTCCAGGATATATTCATATTATTGTTATGAATACACGTATCTGCCAGGTTTCGTTATTTAGAGTGCATGATAACTCCAATTCTGCAAGGCAGTTTTGGGTTTGGGTTAATCAAAAAAGATGCCAAACAGCCGAGGGCTTCCCGTGCGTCCTAGCGCACGAACCTTGGCGCAAATACTGCCAAGAGATATTTATTTAAGTTCCTTGAAGCTCAAAGCTTCAAGTTACTTGTGCGCCCAACGCGCAATTTATTTCTAAGGCAGATGTTTTGGGTTTGGGTTCGAACGTGACACCCAAACCCAAAGATGCCATACAGCCGAGGGCTTCCCGTGCGTCCTAGAGCGCGAAACTTGGCACAAATACTGCCAAGATACACATCCTTAAGTTAACTGAAGCTCAAGGCTTCAAGTTACTTGTGCGCGAAACGCGCAATTTATTTCCAAGGCAGATGTTTAGGGTTTGGGTTTGGGTTCGAACCCAAACCCAAAGATGCCAAACAGCCGAGGGCTTCGCGTGCGTCATAGAGCACGAAACTTGGCACAAATACTGCCAAGATGCATATCCTTAAGTTACTTGAAGCTCAAGCTTCAAGTAATTTATTTCTAAGGCAGATGTTTTCGGTTTGGAACCAATATGCGACTGTTTGAAGTATGCTTCAAGGTATGACCTGAAACTTACGGGATATATTCATACAGATTATTGATACGAATATATCTGACAAGTTTCTAGCGCTAGAACGCAAGAACACCCCTCGCCTGTCGTGAATTGGTCGACCCTATCTTGAACCGCATCAACTTAGCTTGCAGTCGCGACTGCAAACAAAGCTGATGCGGTTGCGGATGGGGTCGATCAAGAGTTCAAAAGAAAGGTATTCGCCTTGTGAATACATTTATATTCGTTATGAACGTTGAAAAAAATTGCACTTCGTGTAATGTGATTAAAATCACAAGGAGGCGTGCCTGCAGTCGCGCAACAAAGTTGGGGCGGGCAGCCGATAACCTAGATTTCCATACTTAATAACTAGCAAACGGCATTGTTGTCACTGTAAGAACGTAAAAACGGACAGAAATTGCACAAACCGACACGATTCTGTACAAGACGACACTGGAAAACTCCATCGTGTCACCTCGTGACACTGTGCTACTGTCCTGGAGACATCAGATGGCGACATGGCGTGTTTGTGAATTTTGACGATCGTCGGATTACATAATATTCCATCAATGTCTAATCTTACGGTAAACGAATACATCGTGAAAGCGGACATCTTCTCGCATGATTCCCTCCGGATCGCTCATGACGCATGACGCCCGGGAGGTGAAAATGGCCACTTTGCCTTGGGAATGGCCAATTTCACTTCACGGGTGTCATCCGTCATAGAATATCTGTATTGCGTTTATGGAGGGGCTGTCAGAAAGCTGTGATTTAGACTCCTTCTCTACTAAGAATGCGACCGCGGCCACTTGGTCGCTCCAGCGCACTTGCCTACGCCTTATCTGCGGGCGTCCCCCTGACACAAGTTGTCGCCGCTGCTGCAGCGCAGCAGCCGCCTGAGCGTGCCACGTAGCTGGCTTGCCCGCGGCATGATCCTCTATGGCCTTTCTGCGCACGGCTGCCGGCAACAGCGCAAACGCCCCATTTGCTTCCCGCTTGCTGGCAAAGAAGCTCAAGGGGTCGGACGAATTGTCCTCCTCATCTGCACTCGCGAACCCCGCCGGACGGACGTCTCCCGCCAGCGCTGCTACTCGCTCCAAGTGCTGGCTACCTTCGGCACCCGGAGACCCTGCTCCGAACCCGTCGCTACCCGAGATAGTGTCCCTTGGGAACTCCGTCCAGAACCTGTCGCTGTCTGAGCCGGTGTCCGAGGTCAGCGGGTGCAAGGACGGCTCAGGCGCGGAGGCAAGCTCTGAGGAGGACTCTGCCGGGACACCGTTCGGGTCGTCCGAGAGCGCTGAACGAGCTTCGCCGCCGGAAGAAGGCTCCGAGGCGAGACCCGCTACGACGTTGTTGGGCGAGTCCTCGCTCGAATCTCCCCCCCCGCTGTCGAATGCTGTCGCTCCGAATGACCCATCCGGAGCTAAGTAAACGACAAACGCACACTCTTCCTTGGCACAAAGGGCCCGTAGGTCCCGCCGGACAGCCTTCCTAACGTCCTGAAGACTCACACCGCGTCCCACCAGCTGACCTGGACGGTTGATGTTCACGACAAAAGCTTTGAAACTGGTCCTTTCCAACGAGTTGAAGGGATCAGTGCTCTTTTGCCGTAGCATCTTTTTGGTCTCCGGCAGGGGCTGCTGGTACAACTCCAACTGGTGGGAACCAGAAGCACTCAGACCGTGGTCGTCGTGCTGAAACCACATGATACCAGTTACCTCTTGGTCCTGACCCAGGTAGCGCAGACCCCTGCGGATGTCCAGCCACCAACCCTCCTCCTGAGGATTCGCCCGAGGCTTAGCTTTGTCACACTTGGGCGCCTTAAGGTGGCTTTGCCAAGTGCTCCAGCTGCTTTGCATCAGGCGCTCCTTCCGATGGTCTAGGACCCACTGGACTTCCTCCCATCGAATCCTCCTCTTCCGGACCGACTTCCGGAGCCGCTGCCAGGCCGAGAAGAACGCGCCGACCTGACGCTGACACACCCCGGCGTGGAAGTACCGCAACAGCACGAACTGCTTCGCGTTCTCGGCCCAGTCACTCCATGCATGGGTCAGCAACAGGGCTTCCCTCCGGCTGGATGCGAGAGTGACACGCTCCCGGCGTTGCGCCGCGAGTACAGCTGCGGCATTCCATTCGCCGAGGATTGCCGCCAACTGGGACTGCCGCCGCCTACTCAGAAACACTTTCACCTGCCTCTTGAGGTCAGGCTTGGCGGCCTCTGAGCTTGCCGGGGGTGCACTCTACACCTTCGGGTGCCATGCCAAGGCTTGGGCCGACAGCTTACTCCCCTTGACCGATGAGGGAGTCTGCTGCTCACCTCCGTAGACGACAAGCACGCCCTTTGAAGGACCCTCAAAGCCTGGTGGCGCCTCCAAATGGCGTGAGGCAGGCACCCTTGGCTCGGACGCGAGAATCCGACGCACGCGCTCCTCATCCGATCCAGAGTCACTGGACTCCGAACCGGCTAGGGACCGGTAGTCTGACTCTCCCGCGAGCACTGTGGCCGGCTGGACCTCTGGGGAGCGCTCTAGACGCATTGTGCGCCTTGACCCGAGCTCTCTCGCGAGCACGGAGCCCGACGGAGCTACTCCCATCTCCAGCTCCATGACCTTCGACGGAGCTTTGAGCTCCCGGTTCGAACTGGCTCGCACTCGCTCCTGACGCGCCGAGTGCTCACGGCGTGCTCCTTGCGCAAGCACTGTGGCCGGCTGGCCTCCAGGGGACACGGATACCCCTGGCTAGCGCTTCTGACTCTCAGAGTACCTACGGCCTGCTCCTTGTGCGAGCACTGTGGCCCGCTGGCCTCCAGGAGACAACTCTGACAACCCCGGAGGAGGTGTCATAGGCTTGGGGGTTCTGTACTGGCTCTCTAGAGAACGCCGCACATACACCTCCCGCGCACTCCATCATTAACGCTAGGGAAGAATGCAAGGGACCAACCGCAAACATCACGACAAAAAGCATCAGAAATTCGGCAAAGCGGAAGCTAAAATCCCGTGGAACCTCGGACTGAGGACCATTTTGTGGGAGTCTACACTCTCAGCTCCATAACGAGGCATCATTGTCCGACTTTTGACAATACACCTCCCGCGCACTCCATCATTAACGCTAGGGAAGAATGCAAGGGACCAACCGCAAACATCACGACAAAAAGCATCAGAAATTCGGCAAAGCGGAAGCTAAAATCCCGTGGAACCTCGGACTGAGGACCATTTTGTGGGAGTCTACACTCTCAGCTCCATAACGAGGCATCATTGTCCGACTTTTGACAATTCGTGACAATTCGTGACATAAAGAACGCGAGGCATTGTCCAACTTCTGACATAGTAGCAATTTTCTGGAAATAAAAATCAGAATTTGAAATTTAATTCTAAGTTTAAAATTTGAATGGGTCGATAGTGACAATTGGTGACATATAAAAGGTGACACTTTGTGAAATACAGAATCTCTCCAACCAGGCGGAATTCCATCCAACACGATGCGAGACGATTTTGGATCCACGCCACGAGCAAAGACAGGCGTCAGGTCCCAGTCCGATGTGGCACAAAATAAGGAATTGGGAATTTGGAATCGCGCGTCACATACAAGGGCTCGATTGTCCAACTTCTGACAATTGGTGACAATTGGTAACATAAGAAGAGACAGGCATCTCGTGCCCACAGAGCAGGTCTCTTATTGTCGGCAATTCCGGTGTGACAATTGGTGACAATTGGTGACATAAAGAATCTCCGATTTTCTCTGAAGAACGCGCGAATCTTCTTTTTGGATTGTCTAACTTCTGACACTTGGTGACAATTGGTGACATATATAAATATGTGACACAGTCCACTGTCGTGACCGCTGCGACTGCAATGCCGGATGCCGATGCCGTATCACGGTTGAACAGTTCAATTGTCGCTGAAAAGATGAAGCCCAGATAAGCTGTCGATAAGCTATCGATAAATTATCGACAACGACAAGCCTTTCAAAGTAGGTGCCTGGCTGCTCCTGCCAATTGATGCAAGCAGATCCATCCACACTACTTATCAAATAGTTGTTAGATATTGTCACACGATAAATATCCTTTACACGTATCGTTACAGCTTCGAATCTTGGTGAGCGATGCCGTAATCCGCTTTTTCATCATTCTCGCAGAGCGCGGAGGTACCTCGGAGGTATGCAGTGATCCCGCGGCGATACTTCAAGCTACCCATCCCCGCTCATTTTTAACTGAAAGTTTACTTATGGATAGCACGGAAAGATGATACGATGTGACCGATCATCGCCCAACAATAGTTGGTCTCTGGGTAACGGAGTAAGCGGACCCCGCTGGCATGCCCCCTATGCTCTCGATCGATGGATGGGACTTGTTGGTCCATGGTTATGCCATGAATGCAGTCAAATCACACAGCATGAACACCCCATGTCAAGAAATGAAAACATGCGAGCACCTAAGTGCTCCCCACAAAAATCAAGGGAAAACACAGAAGGTGGACTTCACCACCCTCTGCCTCTCCTTGTAGCAAAGGCAGACGAATCCACCGAGCTCCTCAAGAGCACATGTAGATCCGTGACACAGAACAAGATGTTACAAGTACAGTACCACGAATCGACACATCTGTTCAGCGCTGTTCCTTTTGCTCTTCCCACCGCTCCCGACCCAGAGACTTATGATTTTCGTTTGGGAACATGTACGGACAGTCTGTACATTCATAAAAAAATAAGAATTTAGAAAGCATTCAAAACACTGAATGCATTTTGAACACTTAACAAGTATGGTTTGAATAAATGTATTGCTTTTGGCAAATGAGGATCCGAGCAAAAGAGAAACCCTATATTTCTTCACATAGTCATGATATCTATGGAATCAATTCTTTGTTGCTTGTAAAGTGGCAAAGGGTCTCGGGAAAAAAGATATGCCAAACAAAAGAGGGAGCGAGTCACTTAAGTTTCGACAGTCGCAATCAAGTTGATGTAAAGAATGGCAGGAATATGAAAAGCAACTGAAAGAACAAATCAGCCGTTCGACCTCTGTAGTAAATAACACCGTTTGCCATACCTGGGGCTTTGTGACAGTGATGTAAATCCCACCGTCCACTACAGTCAATTCCATCAATGAAACTGCAATTGGTCCAACACCCAAACTTGCACGTATAAGTAGACTATCTTAATGATGAGCTCATTTCTTATCCCATCAAATAAAATCTTTGCCGACAGCAGTAAAAGCTCAATGAAAGACATGATCTTTTATCGTCCGTGCTTTCATAAAAACGTTGGGCATACTGCTGCTTATAACATTCTACCTGGAGCTAAACAATGTCCATCAAGAATGAAATTGGCTGGGGCCAATAGTGCACTGCATACTGAAACGGATTACAAGCAAATCTTTGGCAACATGTATGGACCTAGTAACCACTGAGCCAAAGCCTTGATGTGTCGAGTTCATAGTGCTAAGTGTGTTAGGATGCATGGAAACTAACTATGCATGCACGTGGAATCTGACCATATTCATATATTGGGGGAAGTATTTCATAATTTATCTGTCAAGTGAAAGTTACAGTAAGGGCGTGTTTAAGCATAGCAGCAGCCTTCTTTCTTGTGGAGGGGGCAGGAAGAGAGAAATACCTGGGGCATCATTGGGGAGCCCCGCGGAAGAATACATGGCATGTATATGGGTGCAAAGCACAGCAGGAGCGTTGTTGCCCCTTAAGCGGGTGCGATTCTCATACACAGTTTCAGACTCTTCATCAGGAGTGTCGAAAGAGCCAGAGTAGTCGGAGTAGTCACTGGCCACAGTGTCGTTGGCTAACAGCCCTCCTGCTACACACTGTGAGGAGTCGGAGGAGTTAGTTTGCACAGTCTGCACTTCAGCGCCAGCAAGGCAGTACATATCATCCTCACTTTTATGCACCACCCAGAGGGATGAAGTCGTGCTCATGAAAATATCCCCACCACCATAAAACTGCTCGTCTGCGAGGTATCCAAGTTGTATTGTCGCGCCACCTCCGCCGGCGGTGGTGATGTTCCCTTTGAGAACCTCATCGGCCAGTTGCGTGGTACTCAGATTTGACATTGAACCTGCTTCCTCCAACAGACTGCATACAACAGCCCATCAGTGTGAAAAGACTTTCAATGAAAAGGGAGGAACGAAGTAGGCCATTATTATTCATCCCCTCTATGTGAGCTCATCAAGCCCAGACGCCAAAAGCAAGACGTGGAGATATCTCCTTTTGATATGATGAATCAGGCTGGGGACAATAACAATAATCATCAGGTTTGCACATCTACACGCAGTCACGCACTACACTAGATGTACAGCTACAACATATATCTCTCAACAAGCGAGATAGTTCGTGATTGATCCGTGCATACCGCTCGATTCCTCTGAGATAGTGCGTGACTGATCCGTGCATACCGCTGGATTCCTCTCAGATAGTAGAGCCCTAGGTGATTGATCCGTGCATATCACTCGATTCCTCTGAGATAGATAGTACATGATTGATCCGTGCATACCGCTCGATTCTTCTGGACTCTTGAAGAGAAAAGAATTGTCCAGGCACCACGTCCTCGTACTCCACAACCCCTGCATGGCACCGAACAGAGAATCGTTGACAAGGTAAGGTATTTTGGAGCAAGCAGAATTGCAGTGGTTTCAAGATATGTCCGCCAAATCGATCTGAGCCTCTGCCCTAGCAGCGATGATACCGTTTCGGCCGATCCAAGAGACACAACATCTTCACCGTCTACAAGTAGCTAGGAGTCCGAAGCGTCAAGGTACTCAGCTCTGTTCTTTCGCACGTTACGCTATAAAAGAACTTCACGTCGGTATACACTATGTTCCTGTGTGGGAAGGCCGCAAAAACATGAACAGTTTTCTTAAATCTAGATGATGTATGCAGGAACCAAGGGATACGCCTCCGGCGGCGACCTGTGCAAAATTGGTGAATTCAGCCTGATGAATTCACTAATTCAGGCTGAGGTATTGCCTGAGGCAAAGCTGACTCACTCAGTCCGGACCCGGCTGCGTCGAGTGAACATGACTGGATGAAGTTAGTGTTGGAGCAGCAACAGCAACAGCAACAGCAACAGCAACAGCAACAGCAACAGCAACAGCAACAGCAAATTAATCAGCAGAAGCAAATCATGATGGCCTTGGTAGAGCAAATCAACTAGCAATAACAGTATGTCAACATGGTTCTGACTGGCTTCGTCTGTTCGATGCAGCAAACTCTCCAGGCGCGGCTGCTCAGCCTTTCCCGGAATGGGGCCAAATGGCACTTAAGCGCTTTGCCCATCGAGCGGGGCTTCGTTCCGCCTCAAGCCCATTGCCTCAATGGTCCCTCTGTGCTTGCAGCTCTTCCACTGGTTCGAGAGGTCTCCGCCGTGGGGAATAGGCGGCGCAGGTGTGGTGGAGAGGATTCAATTACAATGCAATTTCACAAATAGATAGTGTCCCAAAAGTTCAAAAGAAGGTCCATATATATATATAAACGTTGTATATATATATATATATAGTTCCTCCATATCATTCGAATTTCACTTAACAGATTTAGCGTTTACATTGATATCGCGCTCGTCACGGTGAGCAGTATTCCGTAGTTTTTCATAATTTTTGGATATCCTATGTTTGAAAGCTGTCCATGGAGCCATGCGAATGTTAAATATTTTTTTGAAAAGAAAGGTTTGTGGCAGCCAGATCCACCAGAATTGCAATTGTTTGAGTTTTTTGAAAGAATTTTTCCACCTCCTTTTCTGGAAAAAATATCTTGTGTTATAAATTCTGCGCTTTCGTGGAAAATCCGATTTTTGACTTAAAATCATTTCCCCCACTTTTGGTTGGGTGTTGGCTTCCAACTTTGCATCTGGGGGCTCAACACGCGCCCTTGCATCCCTCTTCAAAATGGCATCCTAACAATCCTATCGAATCTGTGTGATATTGCAATTCTGGTGGATCTGGCTGCCACAAACCTTTCTTTTCAAAAAAATATTTAACATTCGGATGGCTCCGTGGACAGCTTTCAAACATAGGATATCCAAAAAATATGAAAAACTACGGAATACTGCTCACCGTGATGAGCGCGATATCAATGTAACGCTAAATCTGTTAAGTGAAATTCGAATGATTTGGAGGAAGTATATAGATACCGTGACTAAACTGTGATACCGCCCAACTAAAGTGGTGGGGAGGTGGACCAGTTTGGGTACCGCTACCTAGCACGCATGTAACCACATGGGCATGTTCACCTACCGTGTCAGGATGCGGTGCTCGTTGAGATGTTGCACAAGGTTTTCGACCCTGCCTCCATGAAAAAGACCCACACGTACCACCACATTTCCTTGCCGCGGTGGAGGCCGGACATCACGGTTCTCAACTACAATGGGCAGCGTGGATGGGCGGCATCTCATCATTGACGTTGTGATTGGGTTCCCATGCGCCTCCTCTGGTGTGCGTAGGGCGTCTTAGGTGCCGTTGCATAATGCCGCAGAGGAGGAGCGGCGAAAGGTGGCTCTGTATGGGGATGTCACTCCGCATCCGCTGGTGTCGTTTGCAGTAGAGGCATTCGGAGGCTTGGGTGAGCAGGCGAGGAAGTTCCTCGAGGAGTGCACGGAGGGGAGGCGGGACCGGCTATCTCGGCTACGTGGTAAACTCCGACTTTCAAGTCATATTGGGGGCAGAAGATCATGGTTGCATTGCACGGGCCTCAGGTCTTTGGGTTACACACTAGGGTTTTGGCGGATTTTCCACAATGATTTTTTCTTGGAAGAGCTTTGATCTTTGTATTGTAGGTGGAGATGCATTGCAACTTTTGTAGACTTGAGACAGCTTGAGGAGATTCGATGTGGATAGAGAAGGATCGAGACAGTTTGAGAATGGTTGAATTGTTTCGGGCAGAATGAGACAGATCGAGATTTGAAGGAGTTTTCGTTATTGTTCCTTGCTTGTAGGACTAGCTTAGTAAGCTTGGGTTTTCTGATATTAGTTAGGGATGTTTCTGGTTGGACATTTTGGTTAGGGTATCTCTGTGGACCTCCTTTTGAACTCCTTGGTCACTATTCGTAAAATTACATTGTAATGGAATTTTCTCTCCGATCATTCATCGCCAAGCTGTCTACTGTGGAAAATCCTCGAGTGCTCTGTTGTGCAGCCCAAAAGCTTGCACTACTCCTTACAGTGTGATCATGATCCTCTGCCCCACAATTTCATCTCTGGTTACATGGCAAATGAGGATTCGAGCAAATCAGAAATGTTCATATTGGAGTGCAACGGAAATTTTTGTGGCTTCACACTGCCAGAATCCATGACTCCTGATGCATAGAACTGAATGTCACATGCAGGTTTGTGACACCAAACAGGATGCACTCACGCAAGAAAGTTCCCGTAGGATCTCATAAAATCTTAAATGATCCCAAAAAACTAGATCTGACGGGATTATACGAGTTCCTATAGGATCCTATGGGTTATTCATAGAATCCTATGGGAAGCAGATAAGTTATTATAGGATCTTAAGGGGGGCAAATTATTTCTACTACAGGATATTAAATGTTCTTTTCAGCTCAGTCGAAGGGACTATCACTAGTAGGATCTCATGGGAAGTGAAAGCAGATAAGTTCCGATAGGATCTTAAGGTTGGCAAATAAATTCCTATAGGATATTGATTGAACTCTTCAGGTTACCAGTCCATGCATGGATGGTCCGACTATCACTCGTAGGATCTTAATAGTGAAAGCAACCATAAGTTCCTGTAAGATCTTGCGCATGCAAACAAGTTCCCCTAGGAACTCCTGTATTTTTATGATGTATAATCATACGGTAGGATCTCGTATTGCTCCGTAGGATCTCGTATTTTTAGGATCATTACACCACACGAGATTTTCCTTGCATGAGTGATGCTACAAGTAGCCACGAACCGGCATGCCTCTTCAGCTCTGTTCCTTTTGCTCTTCCCACGCTCCCGCCCCAAAGACTCTGTTTTCCTTTTGGTGACTTGCACGGACACTCTGTTCATTCATCAAACTCCATTGAATTTAGTTAACAATAAAAAAGCACCTTAACGCTCTTAAACACTTTTAAACGAAATTGATATACTGAAAAGTATTGCAGTGCCTGCTTTTGCCTAATGAGGATTTGAGCAAAGAAAAACCTAATAATCTGGCTCCATCTCTGCGGACGGCTCCGGCTCACTTGTTGATATGGCAGATGGGAGATCTACCATCTTTACGGACGCCCAAATTTTGCCGTTTAAGCTTAACTGGAGAGTTTTTTTATCGGAACTTGGCTGATTGTTTACAATTTTTGGTACTTGTGTACCTTCACCGAGGGTTTATTACCCGGAAGAACAGCTTGTCATGAACCTGTTGAAAAGGCCAAGACAGCAAGCATGACTAGAGACAATCTAGAAGATTTCCCATCACTCTCAAACCCTACAACATCGGACCGAAACCTCTAAAATTCCGCAGGCTCTGACAATATAAGCATTGCACAATAACTAGCAAATGCTTTTTCTTATAGAGATTTCAATATCGCAGCTCGGCCAAGCCTGTATATCTTAGGTTCAGGTTGAAAAGTAGTTCTTGGTGATGTCACCTGAGTAAGCATAGATGTAGGAGTGATGTTGCCGTACAAGGCTTGCTCGTAAAAGGAGATTGGTGCTATGATCTGTATCGTTGAAAACGAAGGATGGGACTTCCAAGTATTCTTTTCCATCACTACCGTCATATGCGCCTAGCATCTCGATCTCAATATGGTCCTTCCCACTTGCCTGAATGTTGACTGGAGGCAACTTCATGCCACGAGGAACCTGCCATAAGGTTCCAGGGCACACAATATTAAAACGTACTCATGGTTAGTCCCAGAACTGATTACATGGCACTGTGTTGTTGTGTTGCTATCACACTATTCAAATTAGCAAATAAATTATGGTACTAGCTCCTTACGGGATCGCCTATATGAAGGTCGGCTATATCGAGAGAGTATATCATGATGCATATATTATGAGCATATATCAGACGATCGGATCTCATTCATATTTCTAAGCGTCCATCGACGACTGCAGCGAAAGAGAATGATACCATATTGCGCCTTAGCAGCTAGCAGAAAACATGTTGTGGTGTGCTTACGGTCAACATTGTCAGAGTCATGCAGTCGCACGCACCTTGACAGTGATGGTACATGGAATGTACCATTCCTTGGGACTATTTGCGACAGAGAAAGCATTCACAGCTGTCATTTCCACCTTGCGGGACTTTTGGGTTTCATATTCAAGAGACAGATTGCTGACATCTGCATCTATCTGGTTTTAACCTTTCCCCATCCCATCCACACCTTTACTGCCAGGGATTGTTGCATTTTAGAGTCAAGCTTAGTGTTCCTAGGTTGTTACACAAAGGTTCGTGTAGTCGGGTACAGCAGGCTTGGAACAGTGCAGATTGCATGTCAGTGTCATAAGAGCCATCCATATATACCATTGAACTGAAACACTGCATCAAATTGCCTGTCATACCGTGATAAGCCATCCAATGCCCTGAGAAGGTGCGAAACGCTGCAAGATTTTTAAAACGGGAAAGTGACAAGTGCTAACAGAATGCTAAGCATTATTATGGCTAGGGGCTTGTGCATTACATGGAACTTCAGGATCGAGTACTTTGTGATTGCATACTGCCGCAGGTCCTGCATGCCTCACAAAGAGCACCAGCTAGATCTCAACAGCGATAAAGTCACAAGCTCTGAGAGTGCTTAAATCATTATGCCACATCTTTGAACACACTCTCAACATACATAATATACATTGGCAAAGTGGTTCGACAAAATTTTGTATAAGGTATATACAGCTAGTAATTATAGGCCATAGACCCACTGCGGGTTGTGACAGCCTATTCAGGCTCCTCCCAGAGGAAGTGATTTCAATGAAAATAACTTAGAAGTGGAAATCATCGTTTCCTGACCACGTTCTAATAGTTGGAAAAAATCTGCTTTAAGACCTGGAAGCCTTGCATTGTAGCATGATTTGGAAATATCTTGGCTGTGTTACTAAATCCTGGTAGCAAATTTTCAGGAATTCGGGCGACATCCTGAGAATCTACCGTTCAAAGCTAAGACTGGAACTGCCGAGTCCAATCGACAGTTCCAAATGGAACTGCCGAATTCCAGCCGAGCAATCGGCAGTGCCGTCGGCGCAGATGTGGCTTGTACTATTGGAATCCCCCATTTCATACCAAGGTTTCCATGAACAGCTTGACAGTTTCGACCATTAGAGTTCACAAGCTTACAATTTGACAGCTTCAACTTTGACGTAACACTAAGATGCGTATGTCAAAAGAGAGTTAAGAAATGAAAGGGGGAGGTAAGCATACCAATTTCCCGGTGTTATACAATATGTCACCGGTTTCGATGGAAAGTCGAAGCGTTTCGGAAGGATGTAGCTGAAAGGAACCAGTTTCAAGCCTTTCAAAAGCCACTGACGTCCACCAAAAGAAGAAAGCCACGACGCCCGAACCAACAAGCAACGTAATACTTCTCCTGCTCTTTTCTGCCTTTATGACCTGCCCATTTTCCGCTCAAGCAGCATCAAATACGATTGTCTCAGGTCCTGGAAGCTGGCCTCCGGGGCGACTCAGGCCAGCTCAGTTTCTATTGAATTCCGTCATTGTCATTGTCAAGGTCAAGGTCGTCGTTGTCAAGGTAATTTGCCTCTCATACTTTAATAGCACGCGTAGAACTGCATGAGGAAATATGGCATTCGCGTGTAATCGGACAAAAAAAATAGATACCATAGTAATATTGAAAATACATTGGTATAAGTTGGTATGTACGTTGGCACTTTTTTCAGACATGCAAGCACTGTTAGTAAGACAAAAATAAATTCTGACATCAGTGTGAGACATTGCGGTTAGCAAGGTTAAGTTTTGGCAACACCTGACTATCCATAGCTCCTGGCACCGCTTGGCGTGCATTGAAAGGGTACATCTCCCTGCGAAAGCACGAGTAAATGTTATCACGACAATGATGATATCACCACCCATAATATGGCTGGATAGATCAACTGTAAGTCAAGAAAGCGCTTTCGTATTCTTCGAAATGAGAAGAACAATGCCAACGAAGAACGGAAGTCAACATTGGAATCGAAATCACAATCACTCAATTGCTTGGTTTGGCCAGTGGACCCAAACGCCTAAACCTCAGAAGCCCAGTTGGTATGGATCGAATTCAATTTCGGTCGTTTGCTCATGCGCCGTGGCACAATCAATACACACAATAAACCCCACGCCTAACCTATGACAACAGATGTTGGAGACTAAGCCACACCGTAGGAAAATGCATAAGCGCTTGAGACTTCCTACCTGAAGCGCGCCGTTGGATGCGTTTGATCTGCGACTCTTTGTTGGTTTCGAAGACGTTCAGCAAGCCTTCCGATTGAACTCTCAGCAGTTGAGTTTTGGGCACTGTCGACTTTAATAGGAAGATGCTTTTTTGGTACAGAATCCAGCGGCTCAATATTCCTTGAACCCATGTTGATCACAGTTCGGGCAGGGGTTGCCACGAACTAAAGAGGCCCAGAGCTGCCAGCTACTAATTAAAGTTCGATAGGTCCTTTACACCATTCGACAGTCTATGTTTAACATGCATGATTTTGTAACTCACTTCAAAAGTCAACTTTTCAACCTTCACAATTGGATTTATGTTCGACTTTCCACTCTTGTAAAACACGTGTGCACATGTGTGCAAATTTGCATTTTCGATCTTGCAAAGCAGATCTTTTTTTATCTCGTTCTGGGCATTTCTTACGTGTCCCACTAGAGGTAGTTGTCCCCAAATCGGCACCCTTTTAGAATATCGATAGGGACAGGGTGTCACGGGCGCTGGGAACTCTTCCGTTATCCTGATGACTGCATGTCACGGCTGCGTCTGTCGCGTGAGACTGTGACCACAATGAACGTCGCCGGCAGCAGACGGTGAAAACATGTCACATCGACATCGCGGACACCATTGCCGCTGCCGATGCCGTTGCGTGACTGCTTACTCGTTACAGTACTGTGACACTCGTTCTTCGTTGACCCATCGCAATCCGCAATTGCATCGTAAAATTCTTCAGCAACAGAACGCAATTTCTTCAACGTTTCGCCGCCTCATGGGGCGAACGGTGCTGTGACTGCTGTGATACACGCAGGGATTTCCAAAGTGCTCGGCTACTTTTATTTTTCAGTTCGCTTATCATAATGTGTAAACTTATGATACTATGTGTGTGCAGGTCATGTCGCAGGTATCCGATGGCGAGGAGGGACGCGCGCTCTTGAGATGTGGAAGTCGAGGTTGGCGAATGCCAACCTTGCTTGGGATGAAACCCAACCATATCGAACTTATCGTATTAAGATATAAATATTTCACGTTTGCATCCTTGGCATCTATGCAAAGTATGAGGAGCATTGAGTGGACATAAGTCCTAGGCTGTTTTGGTTTTGGGTTCATGGCGCATTCGCGACCTCTTGGGGTGTGGAAGTCGAGGTTGGTCTAAACCAACCTTGCTTGGGATGAAACCCAATCACATCGGATTATCTTATCGCACCTATCTTAGTTAAGTAATATATATTACAAGTTTGAAGGTCTTTCGAGAACGTTAAGGCGATGGCTGATTTTGTTTTTTGGGGTCGTAATAAATCATGGAAAACAAAATCAGCCTACGAACTTGTCCTAGCCGTTTGAGGCTCAAACCTTACAGGTTCATTGAGTGAAATGTACCGATGAGATAAGTTCGATGTGGTTGGGTTTCATCCCAAGCAAGGTTGGTTTAGACCAACCTCGACTTCCACACCCCAAGAGGTCACGAATGCGCCATGAACCCAAAACCAAAACAGCCTAAGACTTATGTCCACTCAATGCTCCTCATACTTTGCATAGATGCCAAGGATGCAAACGTGAAATATATACGATAAGTTCGATATGGTTGGGTTTCATCCCAAGCAAGGTTGGCATTCGCCAACCTCGACTTCCACATCTCAAGAGCGCGCGTCCCTCCTCGCCATCGGATACCTGCGACATGACCTGCGCACACATAGTATCATAAGTCTACACATTATGATAAGCGAACTGAAAAATAAAAGTAGCCGAGCACTTTGGAAATCCCTGCGTGTATCACAGCAGTCACAGCACCGTTCGCCCCATGAGGCGGCGGAACGTTGAAGAAATTGCGTACTGTAGCTGAAGAATTTTACGATGCAATTGCGGATTGGGATGGGTCAACGAAGAACGAGTGTCACAGTAACGAGTACTGTAAGCAGTCACGCAACGGCATCGGCAGCGGCAGCGGCAGCGGCAATGGTGTCCGCGATGTCGATGTGACATGTGTTCACCGTCTGCTGCCGGCGACGTTCATTGTGGTCACTGTCTCACGCGATAGACGCAGCAGTCAGCATGTGACTTAGCGAAGTTCCCAGCGCCCGTACCCTGTCCCTTTTAGCATCTTGTCTGTGGCACTCATCGCCTGTATATTTATAATGCCTGATTGGGTTCCGCATAAACAACGTGCACCCAAGCGGCGTTACGATGATTTACATCAGGGAGGAAGAAGAAATGGAACTCAATATAGTCAGGTATAAGACTTTTCGACGACTGTTCTTATTATACCGTGCTGGGATGCCCATCATACATGTACCATTTATGTCACGCTGTATAATTCTATTTCGTGATTTGCTGAATCCCTATCCAGCGAGGGCGCATCTCTATAATTATACAAAAACACCTGTGTCTTTAATGATTCGCGACAGTGATGAATGGTATTTGTGGCTGAGATATGCAGCTTGCATTCACGTTGACGGATTTACACGCTGATACGTGCGCGAACTCATAAATAGAGTCTTGCGCATATCTGCCCATTGTGGCTACACCGCAATTGTTCGTTTATACAGTTTTGACGCACCACAGGTACACGTTCATATCATTCGTGTATGATTCGAAGTCTTTTCGTTTTGGAATTGCTTTGATTATATTTACGCTTGCGACGTATGGTCCTGATTATGCTGCGCGATCCCAAGTTATATTATGATCGGTCCTCGCGTACCACTGACGCAGATGAGAATGATGACTTGAAATTCTTCTTTTTAATCGAACTTGTCTGCCGTTGCCTAAAATGCTAATTTCTGGTTGGTCCAACTCGGATGACACGTCTGCGGACAAGGGTTCTTGTCAAGCCGTGCTATATAATTTTATACAGGAAATAAAAAAGCAAAATATAAAAATATACAAATATAAAAATGAAAGAATACAAAATAGAATTTTCGAATTTCGAATATAATAAAATAATTTATTTGAGAAAATGTCCTGAGGAGCATAAATGATCTTGTGTTCCAGCTCAGCTCCCCTGCCTCGCCCACGCCCCGGCGACCCCCCCGGCTCTCCGGGGCGGCCCACCGAGGCTCCTATACCGCTGCTCCACGACTGCATTTGCTCCTCTCCCAGCTAGCTTCGATCCTGTTACCTGCCGCTTCCCGCACCAACCGCACCCCACACCACACGCTAAGCCACTGCGCCACGCGGGCGCCTGATGATGAAAGCCGAGAATTAGTAAAACCTTTATAAAACACACAAAGGGATAATGAATAATGGATCGCGCGCATCGAAATTCGATGATGACATTATATTACGTAATAAAAATGATGACGTGATATTTTGTAAAATCATATACGAAATATTAAAATACAGGTTAATGCCTTCAGGATTAATAAAAGGCAATTCACAACTTCGCTGGAACAGGAATCATACACCTATATATGGAATCTTCGGCGTGACGCAAGACGGCGTCTGTCACACTATTCTATTATTGTGAAGCCCGCAAAGCTCCCAGAATGAAAGTTAGTGACACCATCATAAAAAACGCCTGAATGGGCTGCAACAGAAATTATACACATACATACATACATACATATCCTTCTGCGGGCGCTAAACGTCGTCAGCCTGTCACACTATGCTATATTTAGATTGCGAAGCCCGCAATGCCGCAAAGCTCACATATAAATGAAAGTTGGTGACACTGTCATCAAAGACGCCGATGCGATGTGGATGTGGGCTGCAACAGAAATTATACACACCAATGGCGCGACGCGAAATACTCTGCCAGCTCTTTCAAAATCGGTCATCACGTTCGATCGGCCATCATCATCACCTTCAAAACTTAAAATTCGAAATTGGAAACGTACATATGAAATCAGTGGTGGGAAAAAGTGAAATAATCTTGGTATAAATTCAATGGTGGGAAGACTGTATAGTGAAATTCAGTAGCATACTGTATAGGACTGCATAGTGAAGTCCAGGTATGCTACTGAATTTGAATCCTGTATTGAAATTCCTACAGTGAATTCCTGTATAAATAGTCCTGAAATTCCTGCAATTCCTATAGTGAAATTCAGTATACTACTGTATACGTGTATAGTGAAATTCAGTATCGAGTATAAATACAGTGGTGGGAGGACTATAGTGAAATAATCTGAGTAAAAATTAAGAGGTGGGAAGACTGTATAATTTGTACCTTGGATGGGAGAACGTGAAATACTTGTTTATATTGTAGGTAAATCTTGCGTAAACGATTTATACCTGCCGCATATCAAGTCAGTCGAGAAGCGGAAAACAGGCTGGGGATCGACGGTAGAGTCAAAAGTAATTTGAATAAATGGACGACGATTAAGGGGCATGGTTGACAATGTTGAGGCAAGGGTTGACAATTTTGTGGAATGCCATACTATGTGGATAGCTAATGAACTGTCGATCTGAAAGTCAGTAGGGGATCAACGGCAGACAAGTTAGATGTCACCCGTTGCCTGGGTTGACAATGACACGTCGGCCAACAAGTTGGCCAACGTGCTCATTGTCAACCCAGGCAACGGGTGACATCTACCATGTTAACAAATGGTTTGACGAAGTTCCCTTGAGGCATATATTTAGACAATGTGAACATTCATATCCATTTCAGGGCGCCCTTGAGGTGCGATGGACATATCATGAGAATCCGTCGCTAGCAGAAATCTTGACTAGAAACAAAAGGATCTCGTCTGATTTTGATTTTGATGTTTGGAAACGGGATTTGTTCGACAATGTCATGAATGCCGATTTCGATTGTCCATGCAAATACTATTTTGATGGGCTGGCATTCACCTGCCCGCGCACGCATGACCATGTGTGCACTAGTAATTTGGCCGGTTACTATCCAGATGGTGCTTTATTAGAACGTCTGAAGCTTGGTGCTAACTTTAGAGACATCGCCGATCCTTCCTTACAAGCTGCATGCGATGCGCTTGAATTAGCACTGACTCGATTCGCTCGACAACACACATTTGACGATGATGTGTTGTTTCAACATACATCAATTTGGCGACGTTTGGTTTTATACACATTTTCGAATACAGCATACTTTATACTCCATCATCACGATCCTTCGGTTTTATATCGAAGATTGATGCCGCTATCTTCTGATATTGATAAGTGCTTATTGGCGGATATGTCTAAAGATTTTTCATTCGTAGCTATTGACAAAGCGACTGCCAATTTGGCACTTGTATGCAATAACTGGAGTAGATATTTCATCGTGAAACATCTATCCGATTTTAACAAATATTTACGTGTTTACGACGACTTGGATTCCATTATGATTTCATTAGCACAACGCATCACTTCCATTATCTCGCCACATCACTGGTCACCGAACGTTACACTTTCGCTTCCTTACTTATATGCGATTCCTAAATTGCATAAGACACCTGTTATTGCGAGATTGATCACAGCTGATGGATTTACGATCTTTGATATTCCTCAACGCATTATTACATCGGTCTTTAGACTTGTGTTGGACACTTTGAAGGAGTTTCATACCGCGGAGTATCATCAAACAGGTGTCCGGAAATTTTGGTTGGTGGAGAACTCCTTAGAATTTATATTGTCCAGACCAAATCACATCCACCATTTAATGACTAGTGATATCGACTCGATGTATCCAAATATGAGCAAGGACTTCATATACCAAGCCAATTGTGCGGAATTAGAGTTTGTCATGAATATTGTTGATGCACGTGGATGTTATGTCATATTACATGCAACAGATCGTACACGAGATTGTGCCACCTGGCATTTTACTCCATGTGACATTCACAGGGGACAATATAATTTTCGGCACATTTCTACCGTCTTAAGATTTATCTTAGACAATGTATATGTGACAGCAGGAGGAGCTATTTTCAAGCAAATTAATGGGGTTCCAATCGGTAGTTATTCTGCCGGTATAATCACGAACATTTCATTGGTGCATAAAGAAAAGAATTATGCCACAGCTCATCCTACTTCAAGTGAAATAAAATGTACCTTTAGGTATGCTGATGATTTTTGTATTATAAATCATCCGAACTTTCATGATATTTATAGGCAAATCTATCCAGCATATACTGGTGTGACGCTTCAACCTACATTGTTGACACCAGATGAAAACTCCATCGCTGTTGCGAATTATCTTGACGTGCATTTATACGTCACAAGATCCGGCGTGGTACACACCACAATTTTTGACAAACGCACTGCCTTGGGTTTTGAGGTTTATAAATTTCCTCATAGGTTCTCAAATTATGATGTGGATCAGATCCATCAAGTATTTTATGGTGAATTAGTGCGTGGCTACCGGATTTTCTCTCACTATCGAGAATTCATGACATACGTGGCACATTTGGCTTGTTATTGTGTATCCGACAAATTATATGATGAACACAAGCTGATGAATCTTGCATATAAGTTTGCCTTTCGGTGTCCTGGTGAGCTCAATCATTTTGGATTTATACCAAGCGACATGTTTTGCAAAGATTTGTGTACTTCTATTTTGCACTTACTATAAATACCTTTATATACATTGCAGTCGAGCTCATCAGGACCACATCAGCATCCAGGCGACCGTTCCAATATGCAGCTATCAGATGCCCGAAACATGACACCGTCAGATCTTCGTGACACGGATGTGCAGTATGCAACTGGAGTATTATCGTCACGTCGTGCACCCAACCCATCGTCACAACAGGCTACACACCTTCCACCAATGGAGAGATGGGCTAAACAGTTTCAGGATCAGCAAGCTCTACTTGATACCCACGCTGTTTATATCGATGATGCTGGCTCAATCATGAGGAGTCACGATATTGATGTCACATGTGCAGATATAAATGCCAAACGGACGTCCTTCTGTTACCGAGATTTTTTCAAGCATATTATACATTCTGATGAGCAAAGAAAGCAATATAAAGATACCTTACCCCCAGAGATGCTCCAGCTTATAAATGGGGGTTGCACCCTGGGGCAACACTGCGTGCATGCCTTTAGTGCACAGCCACGTGTTCATGATCTCCGGCTCGACACTTTGATTCCGATGTGCCCATTCGAGCAGAAGCATGGCAAATGTGGCACAAGAACTACTATTTGTGTGTTCAGCCACAAAAGCAAATCACAAGCAGAGGGTAAGAATGCACAGCTGACCTTATTGGCTGACAAAATTTCCGGTATACATCAAAGCTATCAAGAACAGAATCAGCAGATCCAGTCGATGACAGAGCACATTGCGACTCTTGAGAAACGGAACCACATTCTCGAAGAAATTCAACAGATTGCTTGCAAAACTGATGGGATCATCACGATGCTTCCGGTAGCCCCTCATTTGTGTCGCACGGGGTATTTTATTTGTCGTGTCGCAAAAGATTCGTTTATATTAACGACGCTTCGCAGCTTTTTCAGAAATATGCTGTTTTTCATTTCGTTTCCCTTAAAGGAGCGAAACAGGTTTCCTGGAAAAAAGTGACATCAACAGGCCACACCGCAGGAGCTGTCCCTCAAAAATTATGCCGTTGGAAATTTTTCGAAAATTTTCTGCCCATGTCAGCAGTCCTACCCCGGATTGTGTCGAGCGCTCGCGCTTTACCGGCCAATCATGATACGATAGCATATCAGCAGTCCTACCCCGGATTCTTTCGACCGACAACGAGAGAAACGTTTAACAATTCAAAATTATACCACGAAGATATATATGCTGTTTTTCATCCATGTCAGCAGTCCTACCCCGGATTGTGTCGAGCGCTCGCGCTTTACCGGCCAATCATGATACGATAGCATCTCAGCAGTCCTACCCCGGATTCTTTCGACCGATCGTTCGTAACCGACAACGAGAGACACGGGTAACAATTCCATATTTTACCCCGAAGATATGTGGAATTTACAATTATGAATTTGTCGCAAAACTGCTCTAACAGGTTTACCGATCTCAACATCATCATCAGCAGTCCTACCCCGGATTGTTTCGGCCGATCGCTAGTAACCGACAACGAGAGACACGGGTAACAATTCCATATTTTACCCCGAAGATATGCGGAATTTACAATTATTTACGCATCTCGTCATTCAAGATCATCTCACCACTCCTATCGGCGGCGCGGCCTGGACAAAAGTGGATATGGTATGATCCTGGTCGGCAACGTTTTCATTTTTCTCCAAGCTCTTATCTTGCGCCTACCTGCCCGCTGTCTCAGCGCGCGGCTTGTGTTTTTGTTTGATTAATGATTTTTGCGCGCTACTTTTCTTTAGCGATATTTCATATCGAGCATGTTTTCGTGTGCATGCGTGGAACCCGGCGGGGGGGCGTTCCTGCGATGTTCTTCCATGAGCCGCATCCCACCAGCAGCCCATCCTGCGATACATGGATGATTGGAGGCCGTCGGGCGTCTTTGCATCCCGCCTGACGGTTTGGGTTCAATTTTCAACAGGAATTCTTCCTTCCTGAGCAGCGCTCTGTTTTTTTGCAGGTTTATGCTGTGCCTTTTCTGAAGGCGCCAGCAACGGCCATAGTGTATAATTCATGCTGTGCCTTTTCTGAAGCCGCCAGCAACGTTCCTGGCGGCATCTTTCCCTCTGGCCCTACTAAGCTGAAGGGGTGCTTGGAGACCGGCGGGATTCTCCGACGGGTTGGGTTCGATTCCCAACGTCTTTACTAACCAGCGTTTCGTTTTTTGCAGGTTTTGTTTTTTACGCCGAGCATCCTTTTATGCCGCCAGCAGAGTGCTCGCGGCATCCTGTGACTTCCAGCTCTGTTTAGGTTTCGCCGATTATTGATGTTCAGAATTTTAGATGTTCCACCCACTGTTCCGCTGCTGTTTTCAAAACGTCTATTTTGTACGTAGACGCCCACCCGAGGGTGAAATGCGGACAGCAGTTGGCTGTCGGTATTGGGTTCGATCCCCAACGTCCTGACTGATTCGCTGTTCGTGTGCTGCAGGAAACGTTTTGGTTCTGAAGATTTTGGAACGTGCGCTGTGCTCTAGTTTCCTAGTTTAGATTTTCATATCGCCCTCGGGTAGTTGAATCCTTGTATTAGAAACTAGCAGCCTAGTAGTAATAAGTATTTATGCTAATATTTTTTAAGAGAGTAATCGGTTTTTCTCTTAGTATCTTTATCCATCTGAAATGCTTGCTTGCTTGCTACTCATGTATGCCTCGTGCTATATGAATGTCCCCAAGTGATCGTGTAATACACCTGTGTTTTATGTAATATTCGCGGTACTACTCGTTCAGTAATTTTGCTTTTCAAGTCATAATCGCGGTACTACTGTATTCGTTTGTGTTCCCCCTAGCTTAATTTCATTTTCGGAAATTTTCTGTGAATTTTCACGACAGAAATGAGCGTGGTCCTCATGATTGTCGCACCTGCGACAGACATGAGCCCCCAGCTCATTTCTGTCGCACGGTATAATTCCAATCTGTCTTGCGACACGACAAATAAAATACCCGGTGCGACAAATTTGAAGTGCTACCCGATGCTTCCTGCACCTACATTGGAGGTTATAATTCCTAATGTGTTGCTATTTTTATCAGCAATGGCTAAAGGAATGAAATCGGCCAGGCCGATTGAGATATATTGTGTTTTACACGATTTCAGCACTACCAAGTTTTATGAGCATGCTACGACAGTTGGTTGTGTTGACGTACCAGTTTCCACTGCAACACCATTGGATTTGGCACATGGTGAGAGTTCTGGCCGTTCATCCTGTGACCGTAGTATAACGTTTACTCCTGCAAATTATATCAATCATTTACCAAATCATTTTCCAGTTATACCCGATCTTGACATTATGCTCAAAGATCCGACCTATGCGCATGTCATATGTGCTGACATTTCTCTTATTTCCAAGCCAGAGGAGATCACGGCCAGGATGTTGCCGTTTATTATCTTGCAAATATATGCACCTCCAGTAGAATTTATATCTTCTGTTGGAGTGAATGTTTCACAAGCACATGATAAGATGGGTATCTTCAGTGATGTTGATGGCATCAAGTTGCCAAGTATATTCTTGCCGAATCAGCATTCCATAATTGGTACATTTATTTCACACTTTTATGCGAATATGCACACTGATGCATCTTTCTTATGCACCGGTTTACAGTCGGGCGATACTTCAAGAGACACGTGGCCTTGTCAACCGATGCTTTCAACGACACCACGACTGACTCAGATGTCACAAATGAGCTCAACAATATTTCCAACTTGCTTACCGCCGAAGCAATCTGATTTAGTTTGCAGCCGATATGCTCATGCATACCATCCTGTCAATATGAATAATATTTTGAGCAACCGGTTTGCACGTCACATGCATCCTTCTTCGACCGGCTTCTCGGATGCACATGCATTTTTCAAATGGACAAATGACACACATAAGCACAATTTTCTTGTTACTCCGATACTTGGTAAGAGTGCTAATAAATCCTTTGTGCACAGAATTTCGAGCACATATGGGAAGTCACATTGCATGTCCCCACTTGATGCATGGGGGCTTCATTCCGACAATTCTAAGGAGATTGTAGCCGCATGTGTGAATTTATTCTTCGAGGAGTTTGGACCGTTCATCAACCGGAATGTTTCTTTGTTTTCACAATTTATTGACTATATCGTGAGACACCATACCGTCACGAAAGATTTTGATAGATTGTCGCCTCAATTTTGCCTTATGATCGGGGGGCATGTCCGGTGAAGAAGGTTACTTACCGTGTTAAGGACCCTTATCTTGCACCAAATGAGACACACCATCTATACTCGTTGTATACCGGCTTGCTCCAACGTGCACATCAAACGAATATTGCCGATCCTTATTGCTGGACAGTTTGTGATACTTCATTCTCGGGGTGGTATGCACCGCGCATTCCGTGTGTCATTGAGAGACATAGGGATCCCTTTGCTTTCCTCTTTTTTGTTTATGCCGTCCACAAGTTCATGGGTAATCGAGTGTTTAATTACGAAATCGACCGAGTCAATGGGCATTTGCATTACTACATTGGCAATATGTCTTGGGCTCCAAAGACTACCAATGCCGGCAAAGAGACATAATTATTTATGTAGGTTTCTTAGTATGGTAGACGCATAATGGTGTTATCCGTCAACTCTTATATAACCACTTGCTTGTTGCTTACAATTTACATGATTGGCATAATTTGTTCAAAGTATTTCAGTTCCATTTGCAAATTTATTAGTATCTTCTTCCTCTCCCTATACTCATTTCCTTCCTCATGAGTATCGATCGCATTTAGACAAGATGTATGCCGTACGTGGGTGCAGCAAATAGGTCCCTTATTGAAGGGGGTGGGAGAGGGGAGATACTAATATCCCCTGATTTACTAACAGGGTGGACATATTACATCATTTCATTTTTGAGCATTTATACACGAAAGATATGGATGTCGATGATGACTCGGATATTCAGTCTTACGGGTTTGAGGGTAATACTTTTTCATCCTCGCCTCCAGATTTTAATTATATGATCTGTCCGAGCGTTCATCCGCGCAGATTTTAATCATGTGATCAATCCGAGCGTTGCTGACGCTTGTGAGATTGACACATCTGTATTTGCTTCACATCGGCCGTGTTTTGCTCTCATTCTGCACCACAACGCCTTGCATACGGGCACGCGCAGGTATACGTCTCACCGGGCGGAAACTAGAATGTTGCTATGCAAATCGTAGCAGAACCTGTGCGTATGCAAGCTTGATTAGCTCCGGACTTAGCAGTGTTCACTTTACAGTATAACGTCTTCATGTTTATGTGTATATTTATACCAACAAGACGTGACTGGCACTGTTAACCCTCTGGGAATTATTTATTATACTTATGCCATCCATACGTGCTGGTATATATCGCGGCACATTTTTTAGCATCTTGTCTGTGGCACTCATCGCCTGTATATTTATAATGCCTGATTGGGTTCCGCATAAACAACGTGCACCCAAGCGGCGTTACGATGATTTACATCAGGGAGGAAGAAGAAATGGAACTCAATATAGTCAGGTATAAGACTTTTCGACGACTGTTCTTATTATACCGTGCTGGGATGCCCATCATACATGTACCATTTATGTCACGCTGTATAATTCTATTTCGTGATTTGCTGAATCCCTATCCAGCGAGGGCGCATCTCTATAATTATACAAAAGCATACAAATCAACATATAATGAGATGTTCACATGATGTTCATATAATGAGATGATTTCTAACTTCTCGGTCGAAACTTGTCGGGCGAATGAGAACATCGGAATTCAAAATTCGGCCATTCAGTGGCCCGTATGATGACTGCAACCGAAATCACGAACGAGACCGTGGTCAGGAATTCGAGACTTCGAAGTCTCATCTTCTCGGTCGAAAAGTGAGACCGAGGTAATCATCTCGGTTAACGACAGAATATTTGGTCCACGTCGGAAGACGCGTGGACGCGATCAGATTCGTTACGTGAGACAGTTTTCATCGGTGAGACTTCGAAGTTACGTTTTCGTTGTCCGGGG
>LGRX02013970.1:30623-47110 GCA_001247695.2 Cymbomonas tetramitiformis
GCGTCTGTCGCGTGAGACAGTGACCACAATGAACGTCGCCGGCAGCAGACGGTGAACACATGTCACATCGACATCGCGGACACCATTGCCGCTGCCGATGCCGATGCCGTTGCGTGAGGTGACTGCTTACTCGTTACTGTGACACTCGTTCTTCGTTGACGCATCCCAATCCGCAATTGCATCGTAAAATTCTTCAGCTACAGTACGCAATTTCTTCAACGTTCCGCCGCCTCATGGGGCGAACGGTGCTGTGACTGCTGTGATACACGCAGGGATTTCCAAAGTGCTCGTCTACTTTTATTTTTCAGTTCGCTTATCATAATGTGTAAACTCATGATACTATGTGTGCGCAGGTCATGTCGCAGGTATCCGATGGCGAGGAGGGACGCGCGCTCTTGAGATGTGGAAGTCGAGGTTGGCGAATGCCAACCTTGCTTGGGATGAAACCCAACCATATCGAACTTATCGTATTAAGATATACATATTTCACGTTTGCATCCTTGGCATCTATGCAAAGTATGAGGAGCATTGAGTGAGCATAAGTCCTAGGCTGTTTTGGTTTTGGGTTCATGGCGCATTCGTGACCTCTTGGGGTGTGGAAGTCGAGGTTGGTCTAAACCAACCTTGCTTGGGATGAAACCCAACCACATCGAACTTATCTCTTCGGTACATTTTTCTCAATGAACCTGTAAGGTTTGAGCCTCAAACGGCTAGGACAAGTTCGTAGGCTGATTTTGTTTTCCATGATTTATTACGACCCCAAAAAACAAAATCAGCCATCGCCTTAACGTTCTCGAAAGACCTTCAAACTTGTAATATATATTACTTAACTAAGATAGGTGCGATAAGATAATCCGATGTGATTGGGTTTCATCCCAAGCAAGGTTGGTTTAGACCAACCTCGACTTCCAAACCCCAAGAGGTCGCGAATGCGCCATGAACCAAAAACCAAAACAGCCTAGGACTTATGCTCACTCAATGCTCCTCATACTTTGCATAGATGCCAAGGATGCAAACGTGAAATATGTATATCTTAATACGATACGTTCGATATGGTTGGGTTTCATCCCAAGCAAGGTTGGCATTCGCCAACCTCGACTTCCACATCTCAAGAGCGCGCGTCCCTCCTCGCCATCGGATACCTGCGACATGACCTGCGCACACTTAGTATCATAAGTTTACACATTATGATAAGCGAACTGAAAAATAAAAGTAGCCGAGCACTTTGGAAATCCCTGCGTGTATCACAGCAGTCACAGCACCGTTCGCCCCATGAGGCGGCGGAACGTTGAAGAAATTGCGTACGGTCGCTGAAGAATTTTACGATGCAATTGCGGATTGGGATGGGTCAACGAAGAACGAGTGTCACAGTAACGAGTTAAAGATTAAATTAGTGTATACAGAGGTTTACTCGTTGTATAGAACAAAGCAGTTGATGAAAGCAATATTTCTCATAAAAATAATACAGTCATAATGCAGTGTTTTTAGGCTTCCTAGAGTACTTTCACTGGCCGCCTTCAGGCACAGCTCATCAGTAGGACTGGAAACTCCGAAGCCATAATTGGCTATGTATGCACACAGGAGCAGTTGGCCTGTGTAAAGTTATGCTAGATTAGAGATCAAGAGTTCAGTGCAAGATATGCAGGCACGAAATAAAGGTGACAAGAATTGCAAGTTGTCTCACGTAGGCGTCAGAGATTTCAAGAGAAAATAACGTAAGACAGGCAGTAACCATATGACTGTGTGAATAAGGCAAAGGTGCGAGCTCAAAAAATCCATCTGTCTTACGTGCTCGTAGAAGAAAATCAGAGAACATAACGTAATACACAGTGAAGATCGAGCACAAATAGCAATGTGGCAAGCAAGTAGGCCCAAATAAGCAGAGCCGATCGAGCAGGAGTCACTGTGCAAGCCAAATCACAGTCAGGGAGTGTGCCCCATGAATTCTGAAAACTTTGAAATCAACTGTCTCACGTAGGCGTCAGAAAATTCCAGAGAGAATAACGTAATAACCATCGTCCCGAGAGGGGTAATCATTCGTATGCCCAAAACAAAAACCAAAAAATCATAAAACAAGTATAATAAATCGAACGGAGCATGCACTTCTGGAGCAGCACTCTCCCGTTTCCAGAGATACCGTAACTCAATTGAGAAGCAGCAGTGACGTGGGACCCTCAAGTCGGTGCTGCCGCACGCGGGTCGCAGTGCGCAGCCAAAAGTCCAGTGCTGTGCTGCCAGCAACTGCAAAGATACCATCCCGTAGCCAGGTCGTCGGGTAGCCCGCTCGGAGCAGTTCCATTTCCAGTTTGGTCAGTGCAATCAGCATAAGCAGTTCGTGTGAAGAGTGACAAAAAATCCTGTGGAGGGCACCGATCAGTGTGATAAACTTACGGGCGCGGGTGCACGTGGAGGCCCAATTAACAAAAGGAAACGCCCGAGGTGTGTCATAAAGGCCAAGGGATCCCCGCTTCTCGTTCTGTGTCATTGGCCGGATACCGCATTGTTGTTCGGCGAAGCTAACCTCCATCCCGCAGAACTCCAGACGGTCCGTGGTGCAGAAGCTCGTGCCCGCACCCCCCGTTTGAAGAACCCGCATCCCTGCAATATAGCACCCGTCACGATACCTGCGCAGGATTCCCCTGATATGTGCCCACTCCACGGGTGTGCCGGTCATAAAAATAACCAGAACGAGGCAGTCATCAGCTTGCCTCATAAACTGCATAAGATTGATAAAATATGCGTCAGCACGTAAAGACTCTGAGAACTCTCTCTCACCATAAGCACAGACCAATCCAGCGACTGAGGGGCTGTCACGTCCACCCATACCAACCCCGCGCGTCTGTCTGACCAGTACTCCCGCAATCCATATAAAGTTGTTACGCAGAGATAAAATCAGCCCATGAATCAGCTTCGAGCGTGTGATACGGACTGCAGTCCTGGTGGGAACTCCCTTCGTCCAGAGACAAACGCCTCGCCGTCCGCGAGTTTTGACAAGGACTGATTGAATAGTGGAGCTCGCCCCCCACCTGTCAACCGTGGCGGTGATCGCTCTGGTGGCCAAGTCGTGATCCACGTTAGAGAATTGGTCTTTCACGTCGAAAGTAGCACCGTACACCCTGTGAGCACCCTTTGCCGCCCTCGCATTAAAGTCAGCGATCCTTCCCTTGAGGCGGTGCGTGCCTCCGAGAGTAAAAGCACTGCCAAGTGCATCCACAATAAAATCAGCCGCTCTGCCGAGCCTGTTCTGTGCGAGCGCAATCGGACTGGAATAGTTCGGCTGGATAGGCCGGTAAAGCTGCATCGCGTTGCACTTGTCCTTAATAAGGACATACAAAGTGCCAAAATAACCGTTCACATCAAACCTGGCGACAGTGTGAAGCATCTTCGCTTTGTAGTCACGGCTCATCTTTTCCAGTACCGAGGCAACCGTCCCGTCGATCTTCTCAAACTGTGCAGCGCTGGTCTCCCTCTCCTTCACCAGGAGCTGAAAATATTTTCGCTGGCACATCAGTCCACCCACCGCTCCATTACGGTCCAGTGGGAAACGTGCAGTCAGTTCACAAGCCGCCAGCGCCAAACGGTACTCATCCACGTTCACCGTACCCAACTGCGTGCATTTTGACCTGCCTTCAGGCACCCCTTGTTCTTGCGCCCATCGCTGCACCGAACCCCGCAGCTTCAGTTGCAACCCCGCCGCCACCTTCATTCTCCTGGCAGCTGTGACCAACTGCCGGCCAAGAGGCTCCACATCCCATCTCTCCTCGTTCAGCGACGCGCGCGCTGCACAAAAAGGTGCATCCCAACTCTCTGAATACGAGGGCCCCTGCTTCAGCCGCCCCCTGAAGTGTCTTCCCAACCTGGCCAGACCCCCAGCCGTCACTGGGTGCTGTCTCTTGGCCGCTGCATTCTGGATAAGCAGCACGTCCACATCGAAGCGTGCCCCAGTCGAGCGGTCCTCGTACCCCAGAGCTGATTGCGGGGCAAGGAACTTGAAGACATCGCGCTTCAGTTGCAAGAACCTGTGGACGAAAGGGATTTTAGTGTAGTCCTCCCAGGCAGGAACAGTGAGAACAATCCTGACCGCCGTCCGCGCTCCACGAGCAGAGTCCACAGCGTGTTGAATCGCCCTCAAAATACAACGTCGGGTGTACAAGGGATTTCCAAAAGCCATCAGCTGCCACCAGTAGCTATGAGCGTCCAGGCCCGCGGCAAAAGCAGTGTCCTCCTCATAAGGGGTGAAGAACACAGTGGACTTAAGATTAACGTCAAAGGGGGTCGCAAATAACTCCGCAGAGAGTGTAAGAACAGAGCGAAGGACATCCTGGTCAGGGTAGGGAAAAATCCAATAGTCACGGGTAATATGATCCACCCAGAACACCATTCGCTGCGCAATAAAGATAAGATACCCTCTCAGTGAACCCGTTGCAACAGTGCCGGACGTCTCCATTGCAGCAAGACGGGCTACAAGTCGCTTCATTCGGGTCCATAAAATACGCATCACAAGACAACTCCCACGCCTCACTGTGAACCAGACAGTCCACCGCTCGATAGAGGTCGCCACACCTTTCACCTTCTTTGCCAGAAGCGTGCGCTCTGAGCTCTTCACCGCGTTGTAGTTGCATCCCTCCACCTCGAAGAGCAGCGGAAGGATCGCGTCCACCTTCTCATCCTCGCATTTCGTCGAATATCCGGCGAACACGTTGACATAGTCCAAGCAGGCTTCGCGGGCAGACTCCTGGTAATCGACACTGAAGGCTGGGGTGTCTTTGAGGCTGTGTGCAAGCGGGGCGAGGACCGTGTCGCTGAGGTTAGTGGTTCTCGCACAAACGTGCCCTTCTTCGTCTCTGGGCAAACTGGGTGACGCTGTGTGGCACATGCACGGGGGTGCTGTGGTCCGAGCTGCCAGCTCCCTGAAGTTGCAGAAGGTCGAGTCGAGCTTCCGTGTACGCGTCTGTACGACAGTAGTCCTCCGAGTGACAAAGTTGGTGACGCGCCAGCTCAGTTTCAAATGTCGAAGCGCTGCTCGAGCCAGGCTCTTCACGTCGATACGCTCCCAGGTCGTCGCCGCCGGAACTCTAAGAACATAGACACCTCGCAGTGGAAAGCCGTGAGTGCGGCTGGCGGCTAGAGCTACCTTGGCTCTCAGTGAGGCGCGTTGCTGCCAGTTGAAGTACGAGCGAATAGCCTCAAAAACTCTGACCAGTTGTTCCAGAGTAAACTTAAATAGCACAGGGCAAGTTGCAGGTCGTCTGATAAGGCCCTTGACCACCCAATTGGCCCAGCGATCGCGCGAAAGCTCATAAATCTTCTCGAAGACCACTGCAGCGACATTATGTTTAAGCTGCTTCGCGAGCTCACCCAACTTCGAGGAGATCTTGTCGCCAGCCGCCCAGGTAACTGTGCTCTCACTCTTACCGAATTTAGTTCTCACTGTGTCCCAGTCAGAGCCGTCAATCAGGCCGCGTACTGATTTCAGAGAGTTCAAAAGTAGGTCTCCATTCTCAAACTTGGCCAGCCAGGTCATAAGATTAGTGCCGTTCCATTCCTCATTATACCATACAGTAAGGGCCGTCTGCCCTTCATCATAAAAATTGTTGCCCTCGCCTCGTGCCTGCAAGGGTCTGCGTGTGCGTCCTCTAAGGTGGGCAAAGGATCGCTGTTTCTTCTTAGTGGGTCCAGATCGCTGTCTCCGAAATCCCTGAGTGTTCAGAGTATGATTCGGGTGTTGCGTCAAACGGATAAGTCTTAATTCCGCAGTGTCGGTGTCGGTCTTGGATCTGAAGAAGGCGAGTGGTAAGCATACATAATTAAAAATACCATAGGATCGCAAGAAGCCATAAAGTTTACGGGCTCCTCGTTTACTCGGATTTTGTGTCACTTGCAGGTGCTCCAGCGATCTCCTCGTCACACCGTTCCAGGATTTCCCAACATAGCTCAGTGACGTCCACGGCGACACAAGTACATAAACTGCAAACCGATCTTCTCCCCGATACCACTTCATTAAGTCCTCCGTCGTCATACAGTCCCAAAAAGGTAAGAAACGGCGTACCCACCATCGTGGTCTACACCCGCAGAGGTGGAAAAAAGTTAGCGCCTGAAATTTCCAGACTCGCATAAACTTGTTTTCCACATCTTCAGCCATTAGGTCATTGCGCCAGTGCTCGTCAAATAGAACAGATCTCAAAGTTTCCAGTAGTTCCATTAGACGGGCTGCTCTGCACTGGCGCGGACCATATAGCTAGAATTTAAAGAAGTCGAGGACCCCTGCATTATGCAGATCCACGACGTGATTGACGATAGTCCGTCTCTCGAGTCCACCCCTGGGTTTAGTTTCATCCCAGCCTTGAGGAATCTCGTTGAGTGCACGTAGAACATCGACGAGTCGGTTCATTCCTGCGACCCCCTTGAATTTCTCATTAACGTCAGCGGGTGTGGTGGTAACAGGATACACCCACGATCGGTCTTCTTCCTCCTCTTCTTCGTGTTCTTGTTCTTCAGCCAGATCCTCCACCTCTGGAGCTGGCGTTGCAGTTCTGCCGCGTCCACCTCCAGCATTGCGCCCACGTCCTCCACGTCCACGTCCTGCATTCTCCGCCCGGAACACACGTTTACGTGCAGTAGCTGGAGCGACCGCAGCTGCTGCTTTGAGTGCCGCCGCCGTAGCCGCGCTGGCGGCTGCTCTTAATCCGGTGATCTCCGCTTGTGCCGCCTGAAGCTGTGCCTGTAACTGTGCTGTAAGCAGCGACCTGGTAGCTTCTGCATCTTCGTCCAGTTTTCGTTTAATTTCATCCAGTTCTCTTTTCTTCCTTTTCTGTTGCTCACGGCGGCGCTTGTATTTCTCTGTCTCAGGGGAGAGAACTTCATCGTCGGAGTCCGCTGATTCGGTGGTCTCATTGGAGCGTGAGAGCCTGTCACGTTTGCCGGTTCGTGACTTTGACTTTGATTTTGAAACGGAAGCGGACTTCGACGCAGAGCGGGATTTCGCTGCAGGTGTGTCCCCACGTGACTTACTGCCTGTTTTTCGTGGTGTGTCTGGTCGCTGCTTGTCAAGAGCTTGACGAATCGCCCGCTCGTGTTTGAGTTCCAGGTCGGCACTCATTCTGTGCATCTCACTTTGGTGCAACTGATCACGGAGTTGTTGTGTGATTCCAGGCTTAAACCCGCCGCCGCCAAACTGATTCTGCTCCGGCGGCGCACCCCAGTTCGGTACTGGTTGAGCCTGATAATGCTGGGTAGGTGGTGGTTGGAAGTGATTGGGTGGTGGAGGATATGGAGGGGGAGGCGGCTGAGTATGCTGCTGTTGATTAGGCTGTTGAGAATTCCGATTGTACTGCTGCATTGACTGGGGATAAAAAGCCCCTTGTGCGTGATTAGGTAGACTCATCGAGAAAAGAAATCGAATAACCACCAGTAAGGGATCGTAAGATATAAAGAGAAACTCCCACTGTACTTAAAAACCAGCAAGTTGAGAAAGGTACCGAAAAAAGATTCACCCTTTCTGTCAATACACTGAGTCGAAGCAACTACCTCTGCACAGTAGTGTTAGAGCTCAGGGTGGTGTAGTTAAAGATTAAATTAGTGTATACAGAGGTTTACTCGTTGTATAGAACAAAGCAGTTGATGAAAGCAATATTTCTCATAAAAATAATACAGTCATAATGCAGTGTTTTTAGGCTTCCTAGAGTACTTTCACTGGCCGCCTTCAGGCACAGCTCATCAGTAGGACTGGAAACTCCGAAGCCATAATTGGCTATGTATGCACACAGGAGCGGTTGGCCTGTGTAAAGTTATGCTAGATTAGAGATCAAGAGTTCAGTGCAAGATATGCAGGCACTAAATAAGGTGACAAGAATTGCAAGTTGTCTCACGTAGGCGTCAGAGATTTCAAGAGAAAATAACGTAAGACAGGCAGTAACCATATGACTGTGTGAATAAGGCAAAGGTGTGAGCTCAAAATCCATCTGTCTTACGTGCTCGTAGAAGAAAATCAGAGAACATAACGTAATACACAGTGAAGATCGAGCACAAATAGCAACGGCAGTCACGCAACGGCATCGGCAGCGGCAATGGTGTCCGCGATGTCGATGTGACATGTTTTCACCGTCTGCTGCCGGCGACGTTCATTGTGGTCACTGTCTCACGCGATAGACGCAGCAGTCAGCATGTGACTTAGTCGAGTTCCCAGCGCCCGTACCCTGTCCCTTCCACAAAAAAGATGACATGCATCGCGGAACGATATCTGGCGCGTGGAAAATTTCACGTAGATTTCGAACTCGAAAACTTCTTGTTCAGAAGACAGACCTCACCTGTACCAGTCCGTTCCAGTTCGACAGTTCAGCAGTGAAGACTTCTTCCAACCAGTTAGGTACGAACTGATTTTTTTGGGGGAAATCACGATTCCCCGCGAAAGCGAGTGACGACACTGTGACACAGTCGAGACTTCGAAGTCAGAATCGAGACCGCGGTCGAAAATCTGAGACCGAGGTCGAAATTCTGAGACCACGGTCGAAAAACGAGACTTCGAAGTTAACCGAGGTCTCGCGAGGAATTCTGGTGACTCAATTCACTCTACTAATTCACTCTACTAATTCACTCAACTAATTCACTCCGTAAAAATAAATTCACTCTACTAATTCACTCAATTCACTCTACTAATTCACTCAATTCACTCTACCAATTCACTCTACTAATTCACTCAATAAATTCACTCTACTAATTCACTCTACTCCGTAAAAATCGAATCTCGGTTAAAACCGTGAACACGATCTCATAAATCTCTTATCCAAGGGAACATATCAATTCCTAGCACACACACTCATTTGAGCCAAATAGAAGAAATATGAGTGCATATGAGCTTAATGTATGGTTGGTAATTGCATGTCAATTTAGTTAAGAATTCAGGAATAGCATTTGCTGAAAATGGATGGCACTTTGTACTTCTCCTTGGTTCTGGAGAGAGCCTTGACCTTACTCTCAAGGTATGCCATCACCCTCAAATGATCCTGGGTGAGGTCCTCTCCATTTTCGGACCTGGCTTTAATGGTTGCAAACCATGTTTTTTCGAACTTGATAGGTGCGGACATGTTTATCTGGATAGAGTTGCTGTGGTTTGTATTGTCAATAATGGTTTAAGCAAAGAGTCGTTGAACAATTTGTAGGTTGCTACAGGGAAGTAAGTTCAATCTATAGTATTAAATAGATTTGGTAACTGTGTCCATAATGTTGACAAATGTCATTGTGTAAGTACATGAGCGGCGGCAATTGCATTATTCGTTTGACATGTGTCATTAAAATTTAAATGTTCAACATGTAGAACAACCAATAAATAATAATAATAATAATAAAACATTTACGCTAGCAGAAGGGACAAAGTCCTGAGAGTGCGGTAACCCTGCAAAGCAGGCTAGTGAAAACACTAGGGGCTACTCCCTCTACTATAGCGCGCCCACAAAGGGGCTCAACCCACTTTTCAGCAGGGTGACATCTAGAGAAAAGGCTAGGTGCTAAGCAAAAAACTCTAGAAGATGGAGAAGCAGCCATGGCCGGGTGAGTGGAGGGGTGGCTGAAACTAGGCGGTGGGGAGGGAAGTCGAAGAATTAAGGGGGTATTTGGAGACGATGAGGAAGGAGGTCAGGGTGGGCGGAGGAGAGGGGGGGGTGGTGGGAGGGGAGAGGGGGGGAGGGCCCCTCCCCTATAGGACAGAGAGCCATCTTTTATTGCAAGACTTTTGAAAATTATTGCAGGAGGGTTTGAAGAAAGTCATTTGTTTTTTGCACAGCTTCTGTTTCAGTCATGGTCTCATTGCCCAGGATGTCAACTGTATGCGGGTCAGTGTTCAAGGTGGTGGGGGTGTTTAGCAGAAACAAGTCTCGCCTATTTCTGGTGTGTTGCCTACAGATTCTTGAAAGTTTTTTAAGGAGAGTTTTAATCTTGCCACGGGGAACACCTATCGTGTTGAGGACAGTACCGAAAAGAGGAGGGAGGTACCCCATGAGTGTAAGTGCTTTGGGCCATTTCACGGTGCTAATGAAGGGCTTAGAAGCTGCATTGGTGATTGTCGTATCATGGTGACCGCCATAATAATGCTCAGCACCATTCTGATGATAGGGGGGGTCTTGAGTGGGCCATGGGCACAACGAAGAAGGGAGTACGGTGTCCCTTTCGTTCAGAACTTCATTCCAAATATCAGAGCTAACTCCGGTGTATTATTCTAGTCTCCTCTCCGTGACTCTGGACTTAGGAAGGACATTGAGGAACCATCTAGCAATCTTTTTCTGTGTAGGCCTCCAGTCAAAGGCTGGTTGAGTATCGCTGGGTGCACTGTCTATAGCTATGATAACGACATCCGAAAAATCATCCTTATAGCATCCGCCACCTGGGAGAACGTAGGGGTCATCACCCGTCCAATAACCATGTGGGATAAATGGAATAGTGTTATGCGGGAATCTGAAAACGAGTTTAAAACCTTTATCAAACCATCTTTTTTGGTTTTTGGGAGACAGTGGAAGAATCCATGTTCCTGAAAATCCGGGTACAGTGTTGGCCGCTTTATGTCCCATTTCCAAGGTAGTCATAACCGCCGAAGATTTGCCCTTATCCTTTCCATCAAAGGGGGGATTTCCGTAAACTATTCTGCCAATGCCTGTTAACGGGTCCACGTAGGCATCCCAAGCGAGGCCATCAAAACCGATTTTCCCATGATAACAGAAGGGCTTGAGGGCTTTTTTCATTCTAGTGGTGGGTATGCATCTTCTCGAGTAAATTCTAGGGTGGGCATTTAGTGGGTTGGAGAAAAGTTCACAGCCGTTTTTGTCAAGGTTTCTGTCATCCACCAAAATATCTAAGAGGCTTCTTCTTATTGCATAGCAGTTTTTAGGGTCTCCCGATTCAAACTTACATGCATTGAGGGCTTCATGGATATCGTGTGCCCTATTCGAGTACTCCGCAAGTGAGCATGGGACTGCTTTGTTGGAAAGGCGGTGCCAAGCCAAAAGTTTCCAAAACTCTTTCTTTTGGACATATTGGAGTTCGGGATATTTAATTGTTCCCGTAACATGGTCCACTTCAGGTTTTGCGGTCACAGCAATGGTATTCTTTTTTGAACTTGATGGACGGTACATGCTAGCTTCCGGGAGAGCGTGTAAGTATAATTCCTCATTCATTTCCTGTCTTAGGTCAGCAAGTGGAAAAAGTTTCGATGGTTGTGTTCTGATGTATGTGGTACCCTTTCCAGGGTTTAGTAGTTTAGGCTTTTCTGAGATTTCTTCAGCGATGATTTTCCTTAGTTCGATATCTTGGGTTGTTCTAAGGTTATACAAACTATCATTATGTCCTGGGCATTCGAGTTGGATGTGTTCGAAGGTGCATTTTGTATTCTGTTGGCAGTAGGGGCAGTTTTCGGACCCGATTTTCCCCAGTTTAAATAAGCGTGCAGGAGAGGCTTGAAGACCCAGGAGTTCTCTACTTCTAGAAGCGGTGAAAGCTTTAGGTGTCATTTTGGAAATATCTTTGGTGGGGGCGGTGTTATTCTCGTTGAGCATTCTCAGATGCTTCCCTTGGGACTGTAGGGTTCTCCAATTATGATAGTGTGAGAGTCGTTGAATTCTTCTGATGTGGCTACGTATATCGCCTAAAATAGGGACCTCAAAAAAGAATAATGAGAAGGGTAGTTCCTCAGCAGGGTCGTAGCGGGAGATGTCAAAACAGCCCCCTCTGAATGAGGCTCTTTTAGCAGTACGGTCCACTCTGTCGTGGACTTTGTCATTATTGTGACCCCTAATCCATTTAAGGATGATTTTACTGTGGTCTCCTTCACTGTAGAAGCCAAGTTCTTCTAGCAGTAGGCGAACAGCCTGCACATCTCTGCGATTAGCTTCACGTAGTTTGTCCCGAGCACTCATGGACCTGCCATCCTTTGTTACCGCAGATATTGCTGCCATAGAGTCAATGGCATGTACCATTGGAGTAATAGATTTGAGGAGTTTCTCTTTTTGTTCTGTGAGTAGAAATCGCAGTCCCGCAATTTCAGCAGATGTGCTACTCGGGTTTTGGATATCCTCCTTGATAAGGAGCCCCTGTGCGGAGAAAGTTCTTGAGGGGGGATATTCATCTTCCGTACAAGTGGCATCCCGTTGTCAAAGTTTTTTATAGCATATGCTGCCCCACTGCATGCTGTTTTCTTTCCAGCAAAAAGGGAACCATCGCTTGCCATATCGTAGTCTTCCATTTGTTTGCTCTTTTCGGCGTTGGGGGTGAATTCTTCTTCCGAGTCGCTAGGGCAACTGTATTCACTTTCTTCCTCCGCGGTTTTGTTTTTCATTCTAGCAATAATGGTTTCATACTGTCTGTCTGAGATGTAATCATAGTGTGAGTTGATATCACTAACTGTAGCAAGGACAGAAGAGGGCGGGTCCATGTGGTCATTATATTCAAAAATAGAACCTGCTGGAATTAGGATGCAACCGTCATTGGTGATGCTATATTCAAAGTCGTATTGGAGACTGTTGGTACCTTTGATTCTGACAAAGACATTAGGGTTTATGGCATTGTTACTGTATTCTGTATATTGTATTGACATGGCCTCTAAGTCAATATTGGTAATGTGAATAAGAGAGATGGAATTTCGGTCACCATTTCCTTTCCAATGAAATTCACCCGTGTCAGGGGGTACTATGTTGTCTCTATATTGTTTCTTGACATATCTAGCCTGTGGGTCCAAATCTACAGGGTTTTGAAGCATTTCCTTTTCGATTTCGGTTAGCCATCCAGGGGGTCTACTGCCATTCAGCCTGAAAAAACATTTATTTTCTTGCCAGTTTTTTAACATTCCACCGCAGGGAGTTAGAAAGGAACCTGTGTGCTTGAGGTTGTATTTTTGTATTGCGGAGGTGACATTCCTCGACATGTAGAGTTGTCTGGGAAGGGTGGTGATTAATGTGGTTTCACCCGCTTCATTTTCAGGGTAATTTTTAGAGTCAATAGCGTATCCAAGTTTTGCCATAATGTGACCTGTGCGCCTAAACCAGTTAAAGCGTTTGTCTTTAGTATGACTGTAGGTTGCATAGTGCGATAAGGGGAAACCCGATATAACATTTTTACCCATTTCGTTGTTCATGTTTTGAATTATTATTTTAAGCCATAGATTGCTATTTCTACGGTATAGTGAGATGAGGTGGGGATCAGTGATACGGTCCGTGTGGTTGTGTTGCCAATATTCGTGTTCATCCGCAGAACACAGGGTGTTCATAGTTTCGGTGATACACGACGCGGTTACAACATCAAAGACACTATCAATACCGTACCCGCCTTGGCAGACTGCTGTCCAGATTATTTGGTGATTGGTGTCAACTGGGCAGCCCAAATATTTAATTATAAACGAAGCTATCATTTTGTCTAATTCAATTGCGACATTCTTTGAGGAGTTGGCAATTGCTGAGGTAACTTTAAGGGGGTATGCCATCCTCGGAACTACAACCGCATTTATAACATATCTTAGCTGATGTAGAGTCATGTGTTGCAGTTGGATGGATGTGAGAGTAGATTTAAGTCTGTCGATAAGGATTTCCGACTGTTTGTCCCATTCCCCATTTAGTGCAAACCATACTCCGAGATATCTGTTTACCTCTTTGCTGTTGGCGAAATCGAGGAATTCTTGTGACTCAATTCACTCTACTAATTCACTCTACTAATTCACTCAACTAATTCACTCCGTAAAAATAAATTCACTCTACTAATTCACTCAATTCACTCTACTAATTCACTCAATTCACTCTACCAATTCACTCTACTAATTCACTCAATAAATTCACTCTACTAATTCACTCTACTCCGTAAAAATCGAATCTCGGTTAAAACCGTGAACATCTCATAAATCTCTTATCCAAGGGAACATATCAATTCCTAGCACACACACTCATTTGAGCCAAATAGAAGAAATATGAGTGCATATGAGCTTAATGTATGGTTGGTAATTGCATGTCAATTTAGTTAAGAATTCAGGAATAGCATTTGCTGAAAATGGATGGCACTTTGTACTTCTCCTTGGTTCTGGAGAGAGCCTTGACCTTACTCTCAAGGTATGCCATCACCCTCAAATGATCCTGGGTGAGGTCCTCTCCATTTTCGGACCTGGCTTTAATGGTTGCAAACCATGTTTTTTCGAACTTGATAGGTGCGGACATGTTTATCTGGATAGAGTTGTTGTGGTTTGTATTGTCAATAATGGTTTAAGCAAAGAGTCGTGGAACAATTTGTAGGTTGCTACAGGGAAGTGAGTTCAATCTATAGTATTAAATATATTTGGTAACTGTGTCCATAATGTTGACAAATGTCATTGTGTAAGTACATGAGCGGCGGCAATTGCATTATTCGTTTGACATGTGTCATTAAAATTTAAATGTTCAACATGTAGAACAACCAATAACATGAAAGATTGGTAATAGTATATATTTTTCCAGATAAGAGTTCTTCAAACTTTAATAGCTGGCATGTTTGCGAATGTTTTCATGGAGAGACTGACTTTCGCCCCCCCATAAATTGGGGGTGACTGTCTCTTCCCGTGTCACCCCTCGCCGTGTAGTGTCACTTGCACCTTGCCAGCCTGTCTGTCTGTCCCTCAGACAGACAATAAAACACTATCCGGTATTTTATTATCTACCTTAGCACACTACCGGAAGCCCGAACGTAGTCCGTTTCCGCCCCTGCAGTTATATATATATATACTCATATATATCTCTTTCTTCGTCATGTTTCTCATAAATGTCCACAATTGTCAGTTTTGAGAACCTTAAGAATTTGGACAATTCGAGAAATCATTAAATTTTAATAAAATAGACTACTTGTTTACAAACAATTCCACGTCATCCCCCATCAAACGCCACGTCGGTGGTCACCCAAAACATCTATTCCGAAGTCCGAAACTCGTCGACACGCTCGACTCCGCGAGTCTCGCGTGCTGTGTCATCACCATAATCGATAAGGAATGAATCCACAATCGACAATGATTCCAGCTTGACTCTGGGTTCAGTCCTCTCATTCGATTGGTCCATTCCATTTGGCTATTGGTATTACCAGTTGGCCACTCTCGACTCTGACTCTCCCACTTGAGAAATCTCAACTTCGGAACTGGGTTGAAAACTTTGAAAACTTTGAAAACTTGAAAGCTCAACGTCATCGTCATCCGTCAGCGTCATCGCCATCGCCATCGCATCGTCAAGCCTCTCGGGTTATATTTATACATATTTGATCTCACCAGTTGGCCAGATGGGCACTCTTCCACGTCATCCGTCAGCGTCAAGCCTCAACTGCATATAAAAATAGATCAGAATCAAGCTCTCGCAACGGGATACACACGACAGGTTGTCAAGCTTGAAGCTATCCTATCGCTATGCCTATCCGATAGCCTACGATGCGCTATCCTATGCCTACTATCGCTTCTCACTTCAAAATCTTAATCTATAAAACTTCCAAAATTCCAAAGTGAGATATAAATATAAATCTTCTCGTGTGGCTGAGTGGCTCATTCGTATGGACGTGCCACGTGTCGCATGTAGTAAAATATGAAGGCGCGTTGCGTTGGACCCTCCCGTCTCCTCTTCTGTATCAATACGGAAAAGTTTTTTAAGACTGAGCCCAGTGGGGGCTCCGCCCCACACCCCGTAAGTACACTTTTTTGGTGCCCGGTGGGGCTCCGCACCCCAACCACCACTGAACCTTTTTCTTTTAAACTGCGCCCACCGGGGGGGGCTCCACAACCGCCCCACAACCGCCCCCCTGGGGTTCAAACCTTTTTGAAAATACTGCGCCCCGTGGGGCGCCCCACACACAAACTCGTTACTTTCGCTTTTTTTGTTCATACATATCCTACATCATATGCACCTACTTTCGGTAGTCGTCTCGTATCACGGCGTGCCATGAATTTCTATCACATATGTTAGAGAGTCGTATATCGCGGAATGCGGTGATTCGATATCACATAATTTCGGGAGGCGTCTTGCACGGCGTGCCATGAATTCATAGCACATATTTTCGAGAGTCATATGTTGCGGTATGCGGTGAATTGTTATCACATATTTTCGGGCGTCGTCCAGCACGGCGTGCCACGATTTCCTAACGCATTTTTTCGAGAGCCGTATACTGCGGGATGCGGTGAATTGTTATCACATATTATCGGTAGTCGTCTAGCACGGCGTGGTACGAATCCCTAGCACATATTTTCAAGAGTCGTACATTGCGTAATGCATAACAACACTTTGCACACGAAAATGGGGCAAGGTCATCTCAATCACGAAAAGCATACATTATTACGAGTCACTCGAAATTACGAGGGTTCTTGAGAAATTGTTCAAAGCTCGATGCCACCGGTTGCACCGATGCGGAGATTTCACCCCTACCACCTTGGCTACCCTTCGTCGCGCGAGCACCACTTTTCCCTTTCCCACGGCCGCCACGCCCTTGTCGTTCTTGAGTGACCGTATCGCCCGCGGCAC
>LGRX02013971.1:0-21290 GCA_001247695.2 Cymbomonas tetramitiformis
ATGCATGTGTGACGTCAGCTCAGTATAAATCGAGGACAAAACCGCCCAAGCATTTCTCGTACGTCGATGGATCCGGGATCGGATCCGACATACGAGAAAAGTTTATGCACGTTTGACGTCAGCTCAGTATAAATCGAGGACAAAACCGCCCAAGCATTTCTCGTACGTCGATGGATCTGGGATCGGATCCGACATACGAGAAATGTTCATGCACGTTTGACGTCAGCTTATTATAAATCGAGGACAAAACCGCCCAAGCATTTCTCGTACGTCGATGGATCTGGGATCGGATCCGACATACGAGAAATGTTCATGCACGTGTCACGTCAGCTCAGTATGAATCGAGGACAAAACCGCCCAAGCATTTCGTGGAAGTAAGTATGTGAAAATGCTTGCAGAGAAAGACAAACTTGTATATATTACTATGGATATGCATACGCGATATGTCTTGGAATCGGAGCAAACGGTGTAGGAGGGCGCGAATATGGGTGGCAGCACGAAACGGCGCCCCAATCCCACAAGCTTTAACGGTATGAATATCTACACCCCGAAACGTGTGTACAAAAGACATGTGATTGTCCTGCTGTGAGACTTCGCGTCAAGGAAGGGTTTACGTGTGTCTTACTAGATTGTTTGGTGACAGGGACGCATATCGGGGAAGGGTTATTGAACGTCACGCTCGTGCGGGATCAACGATCGTGGCTATTTGGGGTGTTATGTACGACTCTCCACATTACGCTGCTTGCAGTGAGCGTTTTTTTGGCGTTGTGTGGCTCCGACGCTGCCTACAATCCGGGACCGAATTGGGATATTCCTCCCGTTCTTATAGACTTGTTACCCCTTCTCGTAGAGGTTGGAGATTCCGCTCGCATTATACCTCTTGGAGTGTGGCCCCTGAAAGATGATGATATGGATACGCTTGAGACGTTGGTGGGGAAGATAGATTTGTTGTGCGAGGCCTGGACATCAGCAAAAGGAGAAGGTGATATTAATCACGCTCACTCAGAGGAGGTTTGTGACGATGTGGAAATGTCAGACGAGTTGGAAGGTGGGCATGAGGAAACTTACGAACGTCCTAGAGGTCAATTGCCGCAAGTAAGTGACGGTTTTGAGGAGTTGACGCGCGGGAATAAGGGTTGGTGGGTCGAGAAGATGCGAACGGCATTTGGGAGAAGCCCTCACCGCATTGCGGGTGCGGTGAGGGCGTATATCGAGTCCCTTCCGGCGGGCTTGAGTTCGAAGGTGCACAAGGAGTGCAATGCGGCATTGGTGTCGTTAGGTGACCGGCGCGAGGAGACAGTGAAGAATTGTGTTGTGGCGAATTTGAGGGACGCGTTATCACGCTTAGCACGACGAAACACACGTGCGAACGTTAATCTAACGAGGGGGATAGCGGCTGCGGCATTTGGGAGCAACTTGGCCGAGGATAACTTGGTGCGTACGGCTTGCACGATGCTTGGTGTGCATCAACGCGTTGGAACGCTTGGGGTGGTCGGAAATTCAAACTTGAGGGAGGGGGCACACATGAGAACTGAGGAGAGAGGGCGTCGTGGCCTTTGGGAGGGCGTGATGCTTGCGGAACGGAGATTGTCTACCCGATGCTTGACAATGGCGACTTGTGCTCTTATTAGAGCTTTTTGGTTGCACCCGGACAACACTCGAGTTAGTCCTTGCAAAAAGGACGTCGTGTTGGCACGTGACCCCAACACCGGTGCTTTGAGAACACCGAGGGAGTTCGTGAGCAAACATTGGTTGGAAGCCTCTCAACTAGTAATATATAGGAGGTTTCAAGCCAAGTACCCCGCTCTCAAGATTGGGCAACGTTCCTTTGAGAAGCAAGGGGTGTGCAAGCCGCACAATGTTGTGCGGCTGCGAAGGAAGGACAACATATCTTGTTGTTGTAGGTACCACGAAGACATGAGAATGGTCCTTGAGGGCTTTGACAAGGCCCGAGAGGCGGTGCATTCACCGTGTGCGTGCACTTCGGCGACATGTTGCCCACGGGTTCGAAGGACACCTGAGCATAGGCGAAAGGCGGTGGGGAACACGGGAATGGTTTGCACTATTGCAAAGGCGGGGAGGTCGACCTCAACTTTCGCCGAGAGCTTGTTGTGTCCGCGGGTGGGGGATAAGCATGCCATGGAGTGCTTGAGAGGGAGGTGCGAGAAGTGTGGCGGCTTGGCCAACTTCAAAGTGTGTGACAGTGAGGTGCAGCATGAGGCGCAAGTGCCGTGGTCTTGTTACGAGACTTGCGGCACAGGACAGATGGACGAGGATGGTAAGGAGATTCGGCGACTGCAGTTTGTGCAGAAGAAGACGAAGCTGGCCGCCTTGATCGCCAAGTTGCAGGCGCTGTTGCTGGGGCACGAGCCGGGGGCTTCGCCAAATTGTCAGTGCAAGGGGAACTTCTTAGTGAATAGCGCGACCGCAGGGCAACCGGAGGCATGGGCGTGGAAGAAGTTGGAAGGCTGCGGGGATTGCGCGTTTCTGCGGCCATATGCATATCACACTTTCATGGCATTACACCAGCAGCGGCAGTTTCAGACGTGCGTCAGGGATTTGCCACTGGGACATGCGGTGTTCTTGTTTGACTTCTCGGAGAATCATTCATTGAACATTCCTCGAGAAGTGCAAAGTCTGCATTGGGTGGTGAAGCAGGCGACCATATTAGTCTGCGTGGTGTGGAGACATGCGTGTATGGCCGTGGATGGGGTGGAATCAACCGCGGAGAACCCAGTGCTGGTGAAGGATTACGTGTACTTGTTGAGCGATGACCGGAAGCACGATCACCGCTTCATTCAGTACATGCGGGAGTTGATCATCAGAGACTACTTCATCGGGAGGGGGATCGCAAAGCCCTTGTTTATCCACGAGTGGGCAGATGGTTGTGCGGGACAAAATAAGTGCGCGGCAGGGTTTGCGGATGTGGCGAATAGCAAATACGAGTGGTCATTAGGTGTACCTTGCCAACGGAACTTCTTTGAGACGGCGCATGCCAAGGGGGAGCAGGATGGGGCGGGGGCGCATGTCAAGCACGCAGCGGCGGTGGCGGTCATATCAGAGGGTGACAAGTGGTATGCCCGCATCAATTGCGCTGCAGACCTGCATGCGTTCTGTTGCGAGAGATTGAGCCGACGTGCGGATAGCAGTTACGCCAAGGCAAGAGCGAGCTTCAATCAACGGTTTTTTTACTTGGTACCAGAGGACGCACTGCACGAGGAGGCGGGAGGATTGCATGCGGTGGATCACGATGCTGGTGCAGCATACCAGGCGGTGGATGGGACGCAGCGCTTGCATTCTGTAAGGGGGGGGGAGGGCGAGGGGAAGTTGATGGTACGTGAGCGTACATGCTATTGTGTGAATTGTTATGCGGAGTGTGTGCGCTCCATTCCGGACTCGGAGGGATGCTTGGAGACATCCCACGTGGATGCGTGGAGAGATGTGGAGTTGCGGCCGGCTACGGGCGCGGCCGCCGTGAGGATTCGCGGCATGGTGGAGGAGTATGCGGCGGGTGTGAGTGTAGCCGTGCGGCGTGGTAGCATCATGGCGGTGAAGAAGGATCCTACGGACGCATCACATGCCTACTACTTGGTGAAGGCGCTGTCTGGTGTCACGGAGGTCGGCGGGAGGATCCGCCGTGATGACTATAGACAGACATTTGCTCCTGGAGACTCGGTGATTTCGGGGAGATACTTTGAGTGGACGGATCCAAACGTGCGAGATACATACACCTTAGATACTAGCAAGAAGTGCTTGATTCCGTGTGAAGCCGTACTAGCATGTGATGTTCGCCTAGTTAAGAGGGGGGATGTGCACATGCTACCCCTGAGGGAGCATCAGCGGTTGTTGGCACTTCTGTGAGATTCTAGTGTTATGTAGATGTATATATTGTATATATTGTAGGTACGGCCATGTTGCGGTGTATATTGTTATGACTTGCACATACTTGGAATAACTTCTCCGTATCACGTGCTACATCTCACGCACCCGCAATATATGCAATTTCTGCTTTGCAGCCCTTTTTACAGACGAAATTAGCTCCCCAGCACCCCGTGAATATGACCCGATGTGAAATTTCGCTTCTCATTGCCTAGGTATGACCTCTAAATACTTCTCACAACTTCTAATAACTTCACCGTATCACGTGCAACATCTCACGCGCCCACGAGACATGCATTTTCTGTTGTTGCAGTCAGTTTACAGACGAAATTAGCCCCCCAACGCCCCGTGAATGTGACCCGATGTGAAATATCACTTCTCGATGCCTAGTAATAACTTCTAGATACTTCTCACAACTTCTAATAACTTCACCGTATCATTTGCATATCTCACGCGCCCACGAGACATGCATTTTCTGTTTTGCAGTCAGTTTACAGACGAAATTAGCTCCCCAACGCCCCGCGAATGTGACCCGATGTGAAATATCACTTCTCGATGCCTAGTAATAACTTCTAGATACTTCTCACAACTTCTAATAACTTCACCGTATCATTTGCATATCTCACGCGCCCACGAGACATGCATTTTCTGTTTTGCAGTCAGTTTACAGACGAAATTAGCTCCCCAACGCCCCGCGAATGTGACCCGATGTGAAATATCACTTCTCGATGCCTAGTAATAACTTCTAGATACTTCTCATAACTTCTAATAACTTCACCGTATCATTTGCATATCTCACGCGCCCACGAGACATGTTTTTCTGTTTTGCAGTCATTTTACAGACGAAATTAGCTCCCCAGCACCCCGTGAATATGGCCCGATGTGAAATTCCGCTTCACACTGCCTAGGGATGACCTCCAAATAATTCTCACCAACTCTAGTAACTTCCCCGTATCACCCACATATCTCACGCGCCCGCAAGATATGCAATTTCTGTACCGCAGCCCTTCTGCGACCCGTTAGCAGCCTGGTGGCCACCGCGGTGATCAAAAATGTGAAATATTGCCTTTGAATGATTTCTTTTAACAACTAAGTACTTCCTGAAACTTCTTGCGACTTCTAAATGCCATTTTCATCGATTATGCAATTTATAGTGCAAGGCCGTCCACCTAGCCGTGCTACATGCCCCCAACGCCAGGGTAGGCCCCAAGACGCGCTGCTACCTCTTGGAACAACCATACATCAAGCAGCATGTCCGACACAAATCCTATGTTGGGATATGCAGGATAAGCGGAGGGGAGAACGCTCCCGTCAGTGATAGAACGAACTCAAGATACGATAAACATATACGATATATAGTTAGACAGACTCAAGCATAGTCACTAAAGATGGCATATTATATATGCCACCGACGTGATAGTACGAACAAGTCAAGGTTGCATTTCCAGCATCATAAAACAAGATTGCTATTAAGCCATAAATATAGATTGCTAATAAGCCATAAAACGAGCGCAGAGAAGGCATGCCCACGAAAAAACAGAGGTTCAAACAAACACGCGCAGAAAAGCCAATCACGCAACCTTGGCAACGATGCCCAGAACCCCGAGCTTGCAGCGCCGAGAAAGCATGAAACCGGGTACATATAAAGACAGTGCGACATCGAACAATTAAAATAAACAAGACGCTGATGCTCAGTGATCACATCAGCCTATGAAATTCAAACACACAAGGCATGCACACAACATTGCCAATCTCCAAAACACGGACACGTGAGCATACGGACTTTGTTGTGCCTGTAAAAGAACAAAAAATATGTGTTCAAACAAACAAGCGCAGAAAAGCCAAGCACGCAAACTTGGCAACGATGATCACATCCCGAGCTAGATGCGCCGAGGAAGCGTGAAACTGGGTACATATGAAGACCGTGCGATAGCGAACAATAAAAAAAAAACAAGACGCTGCTCATATCATCCTGAAAAAATCAAGAGCACGTGCATCGGGCCGTCTTCGATCAGCGGAAAGTGAGAAGACACTTTCACAGTTTACAATCAATATATTTGAAGATCCGAAGACATTTTATTCGTTTATTATATTGTTCAACCAGTCAAATTTCCGAATGCACGCAAATTATCGTATCGATATATTTACCGAATGCGATGTTCATTGGTTAATGTAAAGACAATTGATGATTCCCATAAAAGATCTCATTGGGTTGTTACCAACTTACCATCGTAAGATTTTCATCGGTCACAATCTAACGAGCCGCAGGGATATCGTGCGCGCGCACTCGTTGAAAACTAACAACTGATTCAAACGAATAACGTTCAGGTCGAGGTCCTTTGGCTTTGTTTGTGTCTACATCCTGGATCTTGCGACGATGCGATGGCATACTTTACTACACAGCACTCTTAGGTCGCGCTCTCGCTCGCGGTCGCCAGCTCGTCACCTTCGGTATCTCAACTTCTCAAACATCTCCAATGTTGAACGTCCCAGGTGATCCCAATTTCGATCCCAGTTTTAGTTTTTAGTTTCCCTAAGTTTTCTAATGGATGACGCCATTAAATGGCTAACTTCGTCGCCATCAAATGGCTGACATCCTTTTCAGGTCCTAGAGTATAATGATTTTAAAATTAAAAAAGTAGCCATAACTTTTGCAACATTCATTCGTTGGTACCGCGATCTTGCATGCACAATTTTATACAAATATCGCACGTCTCATTTAAAGGACGCCCCCTAATTCATACATTCCCACTCATATTTTACACGTGCGGACTGCCCAACAGTTTATTGCAAGGTTTATTGTATTGGTACTTACGTGTATACTTATGTACGCTCACCATGTCTACATCATTGATCGATTTTATAAGTAAATACGTAATGATTTTGCCCCAAACCGACATTTAGAATTGTATTTTAATGGGTTGCTCGATTTTCAGTGGTGAAAGGCGTGCGGCAAAACCCTATAGGAGGTTCGTACCCATTTCGATTGAAAAGACCCAATGAATACAAGTGAAGAGAAAAATGCATCGTGACGATACGGAATACGCGCGAAGAAAAGAAATCAGGAATGATGCTCGAGAAACGAGGAATACCGTGTCTTGGTTATTGATTTTGAAAATTTAAAAACGGCACATTTTGAAAAAACTATATTCATTTCAGAATGAGCGTAGGCAAATGTCAAATGTCGCAGTATGAGCGTAGGCAAGTTAGTTAATATCGGTTTGAGCGTATGCAAATGATTATCCTTTTAATGGCAGTATGCGCGTAGGCAACTTATTATAATTTAATTACACTCTGGCTTACTACAAAGCGACTGGCATGCGCTTATTATAATGGCAGTATGCGCGTAGGCAGTAACACCATTTGCCTACGCTCATACTGCCATTAAAATCATTTGCCTACGCGCAGACTAGCATTAAAATCATTTGCCCCTACGCTCAAACTGCTATAACATATTTTGCCTACGCTCATACTGCGATATTTGACATTTGCCTACGCTCATACTGAAATAAATCCTTTAAAAAACAAACTACTGATTGGTTAGATCACCCAATCAACGAAACCCCCCGAAATTATTAAACAACTATTTCGACGTGTCACTGGAATACGCACAACAAACAAGGCGTGAGATAATTCGAATGCAATCGCGATCTCGTCGCCGAGAAACGACAAAGCCTTATGAACCGACAATTGTTCCGTATTTATGAAAAAGGTGCTGTCGACAGCTCCATACCAAGTAGAGCGTGCAAAAAAGGATTGACTTGGACACCCAGGTCTCTCAGGCGTGTATATTGTGTACATTAGGTTCTGTAGCATGCATATGAGGCAACACTTCCCTGGGCGAAGCAGCGCCGAGAGATGGATAAGCGTCGACAGACGTCACTTCTCGGCTTCGGCGTTAAGTTAGGGGTCGCCCAGCTTCAGCTATGAACGCGGACCCGTGTGTGAACCGCGTCCAGAGCCTAAGGCACGCATCGTTACGCTATAGCATCCAATCCCGCATTACCGTAGCTCCTTGTGCACTGATATCAATGGTGCCATATGACATTCTTGCGCCCTACAAGCAACGATTTTAAAAATTGAATTAACTAATTATTGGGCTCGATATCTCATGAAGAAAAAAACTAAAGAAAATACACAAAGTTTGTTTTTGTTTCACCCCAAAAAACAAACGTTTCCGCCAAGTTTACTGTAGTTCGCGATTTCAACAATTAAAATCAATAATCAAGACACGATGTCATCTCCCGGAAAACGAGGAGTGCGACACGAGATCCGGCGGTTATATACGTGAGAAAAAGGGTGGAACATATTAAACCATTAAACAGGAATACGGCAAAGGATGAATGCGATCCGAACTATTGTTTAGTTGAATGATGGGGGAAACGCAGGTTTTGGGCATAAGAAACACCCCAAAACTGCGGCGTGAGTAGGAAAATGATGTTGAGCCGATAGGGAAACTACCCTTCTTAAAATGGGCTGGTTTCGCAGCGCTAGGTGATGGGCAAATTGCAGAATTGGGGCATGAAAAGTACTTCAAATGTTGGAGTGTGAGTAGGAAATAAACCCAGAAAGTCCGCTTAGGCCAATGGCTTGTGGTGGAACAAGGTGGAACAAGTTGGCGGTTGACCGAGGATCGATCGATGACATCACACGATGTGAACTTGGGAATACATGGGTTTATCGTGAACGGGCGCATGCCGGTTTTTGGTATCTGCATACCGGGTCGCATGGTAGTTCTAGCTAGTTTGATCTTATGACCTTCGTGGCATAGATCACTTTTCTAATCTGTATGCATCTTGCCATGTATACAAGCATTGCTATAATTGGGTGCTACAAGCTCATTGCCATTGGAGGCGTGTTATTATTACAACATATCCGGCAAATCCGGCATCCCCACAGCCTCCACCTGACCACTTCCATGCACTATAAATGCCTTCGCAATAACTCTTTGAAGATCTTGTTCAGAACTGCCACGTGTCACCGACATCGCAGCACCAAACGGTCTGGCTGCTTCCAACAGTTGACAATTGTTGCCGCACTTCGCTCTTGCTACACATTGCCCTCGTCTCAGCTGCCAAATCTGCCCTTGCACACGCCGCACATCGCGACTATCATTCAGTTCGCCATCCATGCCCCAACATCAAAACATCACTCAGCAATCTGCTTCATGCCAGCACCCAACGATGATAAGCTCAAGGAAGGAATCGGAGGCAGCGCTTGCATGCACCTCAACACATAGATTTCCTCAGGAAGCTAGGCGTAACCGTCCCCTCCAAATGCCACGTGTTCCTACGTCCAGGATACCCAGACATGTACTACCTCCACTTCAGTATCTCCCAATCGAGTATCATTCATCACTCATGTGATCACTGCGATCCAGCATAAACCCTGTACCGCTGTCAAACCTATGAGAGTGCCCCTTGCATGTGCACATGGCCATGGATGAGCAGCCACCTCAAGCAGCCCCCCGCGCATGGGCGCCAGAACCGCCAGCAACTGTTGTGGCTCGCCGTGGCTCGCCTCGTTCGAATCCTCCAGCCAAGCAATGCTTGCTTTGCGGTAGCCCTTCCACATTCGCACCTGGCCAAGGCCAACTCTCACCAGCACCAATCACGCGCCATCGTCATACCAGCGCATCGGGTCATGCCACATAGTCATATCGGCCCAACCTTTCACTTGTACAGCCACAATGGCACGTCTATGTAGGATGACTACAACGGCACACTATTGATGCAGCTTAGTCATCTTGGTACATCAGAACTATGCAACAAGCGATAGATCAAGAGCATGACCAGCAACTCAACCCCAACCCTTATCTATCCCGGTGCACCAGCAGCTGCACTGGGCTGCATCACTTCCGCTGCTCCAAGCAATTGCCAAGCAGCGAGACTGGCATGGAAAGAAACAGGGTTGTTACACAAACAGCCGAGGAGCTTTAAGTGCATAACGAGGCGTAGGGGGGCTTGCCAGGGTGAAGGGCGAAGCCGTGTCCAGCAGGCACACACGGCCAAGGGAGTCGGTGCTCGCAGCCATCGATCCCCGCGGCGCGAGGCGCAGGCTCGTCACTCTCCGGGGACCGTCCTGCACCGCGCGCCACGGCCGCGTCCGGCCACCTTCCTGCACCTCCCGGCCGCCACACCTCACTTCCTGTCCCCCCCAATTCCCACCAGGCATGACTTCCTGCCGCATCTTTCCGCCCTGAACCAACCCTTTCTTGTGCAGTGTCCCCTTCCTCAACCACTCCAGCCCCTTTCTTCGGTCAACCCATCGCACACCGTGTCCCCCATGTGCATCCCCCTTTGCTGCTCCCTAGCCAACCCGCACTTATATTTGCTGAAAACCAATCAGGTCGCATCTTACCAGACACCTCCTTACTGGCAAGGAGGGGGTCCTTGCGCTGGTTGGTTGCAGCTCACAGTGCATTTGGCCTACTGTTGTCCCCAGAGGTTCTCCAAGCGGCTGCCGCGCGGCTTACAACCCTCATAATTTGCAAGCGGTCAGCGTGAGCGTCACGTTAAATCGTGTTTCTTGGGCCCTGGTGGCCTTGTAAACCCTAGAAATGTTACAAACCCTAAGTGATCCAAGATCTATTTTAGTTCAAGCTCCAGGAACAAGAGTGGCATTTGGTCTGAAGCTCGGTTTACTTCATGCGCACTCCCGACACGCCCTCTGATAACAAAGAAGTACTGCACGGCGAGAGCGTGCATTCCAACCTCAAGCGCGGCCTCCTCCCCCGGTCGGACGTCGTGCTTCTCGGCTTCAGACTGCGGCCTCGCTGCCGAAGCCGCACTGGCAGTGGCAGAAGCGGCACCGAGAGCCGACCCCAGCCATGATCCTGGCGACCCATGCCCCGGCAGCCCATCTACATCAGTCATCCGCTAGAGGAGCAATCCCCACCACATGGATACCCGCGGCAAGCCGGCCTCTAACGTCACCCTAAAATTTCCGGAGAGTGGGCACCCTTGCACGCATACCTAGCACCGGAACACGTCCACTTGCAGCGTCCTGGGCGGAGCTTGCAGCGCATACCTAGCACCGGAACACGTCCACTTGCAGCGTGCTTGGCGGAGCTTGCAACGGAGTTGGCGAGACCGAATACCGCAGATCCCATGCTTCCCACGACCTGCCGACCCCGCCCCGTCTCTTACCAGGCATCAGCCCATCCGCTACTGTCATCACCACCCCGTCCCTCACCAGGCATCAGCCCATCAGCACCGCTATGACGAGTCGCAGTATGTGGTCCCCGGAGACCCGGGAACTATTAACTAAGCAATGGCCATAGCGTACGTGCTGCGAACAGCCCCGGCTCAAAGAGATATGAAGTGGCAAGCCAGACCGAAATTTTGATGGGGTCACGCTAACCCACATGACGCCCCTCAAGGGTTCAAGCACAGACGGATGCTTGCAGACTGAATCTTAGGATGAGTCAAGAGGGTCAATTGGAAGAGGGCCGATAAAGCAGTTCTTCTCTTGCGATCCCAACCAGACCACCTTGAAGCCATATCCGCTTCCCCCCATGTCCCCCCCCTGCCTAGAATTATATGCCGCATCACCTTCGAGGCAAGCGCAACGACCCCCAAGTCATCTGTCTCGCTCGCACTGTACGCCATCATCGCAGGCTTGCACCCAACCGTGAGCAAACTGCAACAAAGCACACCCTACTGTCAGTGTGCTCCGGGCATCGGTACTGAAGGCAGGTGCATCAGACAAACCAAAGAGGTGGCGGCGCTTGCTGTACTGAAGGCAGGTGCATCAGGCAAAACAAAGAGGCGGCGGCGCTTGCTGTGCCTATGGGCTTAAAGCGATAACTCTGAACCACTTCCTCAGAGCATAAGCAGCAGCTCGTAGAGTACTGCAGTTTATAACAGCATAACAGGCGACTGCGCCACGTGGCTTGCCGCCACCGGGACGGCGTGTAGTCCACCGCGGAGCGCGGCGTGCGGCCCGCAGCATACACAGCTCAAGACTCGAGGGTGGAGGGTAGGCGTTGGGTAGACGCACACCACAGGTCAGAGACGGGAGCATCGGAGCTGGACGTGAGCAGATTGTCGAGCAGAGGCGGGAAGGGGCCCGCGCACACTCCGTCGAGGCAGACGCTGCCCTTCCACTTGGGCAGCTCCCACTTGCGCACCTGCAGCTCGGACTCGTGCTGCCCGGCCCCGAGCACCTGCCAGCGCCGCACGCAGGACTGCGCGCCCAGGGGGTGGGGCCCAGGGGGTGGGGGAGGCGAAGGGCACCAGGGGCACGATGGATAGAAGGGGAGGGGAGATGGGGGCGACGGGGATCGGCAAAAAGGTTAGCTTCTGGGAATAAGGGAGGTGCACACAGTGTGGGTCGTCTGACCGGTGGGCGGGTGGCCAGGAGGGTAGGGGTAGGTGTGCAGAGCGCGGGATGGGATATTGTTGCTGCGGGGGACGGGATCTCGGAAAAGGAAGGCAGGATGGGTGGGCGAGGAGCCGCAAGTTGGCACAGAGAAGAACGGAGTTGGAATTCGGTTGATTTCGATCCGGATGACAAAGCGAGCGAGGGAGCAGGAGGCGCTTTGGCGCTGAGGCGATGGAGAGAGACAGGATAAAGGCTTCGAACCGGGAACGGCAAGGTGAAGAGAAGGACTGAGGGAAACTGCGTGGGAAGTTTTGTGAGAACGTTGAGGGTGCAGGGGCCGAGCTGGAGCTGGGCAGGGTTCTAACAAGGGGAATATACCTGCAGATGGAAGGGGAATATACCTGCAGATCGAAGGCGTCCAGACGCACCAAAGCGCCTGTGTATAACACCGTCAGATCCTCCGTGGCATCTCCCCTGCATCCGGGAGGCTGCCGCTTCACCAACGAAGTAGTGCCGCGCTGCGAGTTGCTGCAGAAATTGGCTTGTGACGGCATGAGCACGAGGCGCTGCCACCTGCCCAGAGCCACGTGGCCGCCTACGGACGAGGCACCGGCGTTTGAAATGCGGGACACGTACCTCTTGAAAATACAGTGCGGGTCAGAGTAGGACCCCACCACGCGAAGAAGGGGGGCGCTTAGGGTTTTCCTGCTGATCTGCAGGAATTGCGAGACCATCTTTAGACTTGCAAGTAGGACATGAGAAAGAATCTACCTGCAAGGCCCTGACTCGCCACCGCGTACACGAAGCCTGATGACCTGCCGGTGAGATGGGTGGAGGCTCAGGGCAGGGTACAGCGTACAAAGTGCCCACCCTCCGAACAGTTTGGATAGAACCCAAAAGGCGGCAGATTGTACACGAACAAACGTAATAAAAGATCACAGGATTCCTATTTTCTCTAGTTCGGGGCTGCATACTCGGGCTCGCAACCGAAACCTGCCATCGAAACCTGCGGGTTCATTTCCTTTGTATATTCTTAGCCACTCGGTGTTGCCACTGCCGCTCGTACAAACCGCTCAGGGTTGCGCTCCATGTGAATAGTGTATCTAGGGAGTGGACTGCACGTCAGCTCTAGTCACGGCGCCAGTGCCCGGGCGGCAGCGGAATGCCACAAGCTCTAGCGCAGCGCACCTCGGTTGTATGGAAGCGTTGCGACTGTAAGAACTTTCCTGATGCTGAATAGAAGCCCACCCGACCAGCAGAAGTCCCAACGAGTATGCACTCATCAACGAAAACCTTTGGTTGAGAAGCACTGCCAACGAATGCTATCCACGTGATGTCGGTAATACTTTCTGAAGAGTTGCACGCGTCATCGATGTATCGCGGCTCCAGCCGCTCTCCAGGATTCTGTAAAAGGTTGAATAAAGCAAGCCTGCGGCCTCGGGCGACCGCCATACGACGGCCATCTGCAGACAAGGCAATTTTCAGGTCCTGATCCTCAAGCCAGGTGTTGGAATATTGAAGCACGGGGTCGTCTAAACACTCGTCAAAGAGGAACGCTATCAACTTCTCGCAGCCCTCCAGCTCTCCATGCCTGACACAGACAACATATAGCTGAATCAGCTTCAGCGTTCCAGGGCAAGAGCCATGCACATATCCGAAGATCACCTTAATGCTATACCCCAAAGCTGGTCTGCAATGTATGTGTGGGCTTCACCTTATCAAACACTTTGTGCTCGAATTTGCCGACTCTTTGGCCTTCGAGTCGGAAGGCTCCTTGCCTGTTGAGTCCATAAAAAGAAGTTTATGGCAGAATGAGTGTTGCTGAGGACGTGGGAGTAGTGAGTGCACAGTCAGTTGCTACAAAGGCACCCACGGCTTCGTTGCAGGTGCTGTTTTCACATCAGAGCAACTTCTGCAGTGATATTTTCCACGGGAACGACGCGAATTCAGGTCTCGAAGACAGTTTATACTCGCTACAAATATTATCCCTCGACTGAAAGTGCACCAGCTGCTGCAAGAAGATCTAGTTGGGAAAACACTTCTTCTATACACTTGACTGTTTGAGTTCTCATGTTGATGTATCAATCATTTACTGTATGGCAGAAATTACCATCTCATCAGATATGCAAATTTGAAATTAGGCATCTCAGCTCTCAGAGGTGCATGGTGAAACAGTAATAGTAGCATTGTCGATCTAAAGGTCACTAGGCCTGTAGGCCAAATGAAATGCGGGAGAAATGAACGGTAGATCTGTTGTATGGTGGAAATGTATGGTGTCATGTCATGTCATGTCATGTATGTCAATGAATGGTCATGGTCATGGTCATCGCATCGGTCATCAGATCATGTCATCAGCCATGTCATGTCATGTCATGTCATATCATGTAAGGACTATGACTAATGAGATGAGATGAGATGCCTACAGTAGCAGTATGCCTGCATCCACCAGCGCAGCGCAGGCGCAGGCGCGTGAAGTTCGCTTTTGGAAATCCATTGGTTTCACGTCACACACACACAACACAGAAGCAAACAAACAATATAAGAAAAACAACATGTTTTTGCCGTATGTGCCTTGTTTACTCGACCAGATATCGGACACTTAATCAGAACATACGCATTATAATTCCTGATTTGATACGGGCATGTCCTTCTGTTGCATTCGTTCCTGCTGTGGAAACCAGCCTACAGGGCCTCCCCTGGCAACAGCTTCATAAGACCAGTTCTCACAATGTTCAGTCTTCTTGGTAACGCATCTGTTATTCAAAATAGTAGCACGTGATAATTTCTTTAGTCTCACTCTTTCCCTCCTTTACGTCTTCGGAGAACAAAAAATGTCGGGTCCAACTCACGACGCAAATGACTGGTCCCACTATGAAGCTTTACTGCCGAGGCCCAGTCATAGCGTTACGGGTAGATTTAGTGACTGTAAGACTTCGACAATCCCACACGTGCGAACGTTTTTACGTTCTCAAGGTGCACGCTCAAACTTTTATGTTTAAGGCTAAACTCATGCCATCCATCCACTCCCTCTTTCAAATCTGGTGCACGCTTTCCACATTCACACCGCTGCACCTTCTTTTTGTTTGGACTTGAATATTCTCACTGCATGTGTTTTTCATGCAGCATATGAACGCACGGTTACGCGCCCAAAGCAAGCCAACCGAGACGACTATCTTGCGCGCCCGAAAGTGCGTATACCTTACTAGACCCCGTTGTGTGGTTTGCGCATGTTATTCACCGACGATGCAACATAGTGTTCGAAGTTTAGGTTAAAAAACTTGGTTGCTCTGAGCGGTGAGAAAATTATCTTGATCATCTTTGGTGCGAACAATTGACTCAACTGAATATGGGACACCTTCTTCAGGTGCAAAATGTGCCGCCAGCCGAGGTTGCTGAAGCCCGAAAACTGAACAAACAGAGACTCCTGTCAGCCAGGTACAATTCGTTCGTTGTGTTTTGAATTTTGTGTGAATTTCAGCGATTAGTTGTTGTGCCACGTTAAGCTCTAACGGTTGTGCTCCTTGCGCCACAGGCAACGCAAAATGATTCGCCAGGTACAACAGAGTCTTCCCTTATTAACCTTCAGAACTGTTCAGAGGCGACCCGTATTAACCTTCAGAACTGTTCAGAGGCGACCCTTGTTAACCTACAGACCTTTTGCATCATATGCACTGCACCCGAAATACTCCCAGCATTTCGAGAAAAAGCGGTTCTTTCAGGCGAAAAAATGAAACTTAGTCGAAGCGCGACAGTGTCGACTACACGGTCGTCTGAGCTGGGAGCGGCAGGGTTTCTCTCGCACCGTTGGCTAATCTGCTTGTGAGCACTATATTTCTCACGCCCTTCTCATGGATGGGAGAGCCACTCAACAGGATTTTCACTGTCGTTGCAAGTTTTTGGTATCCAAAATTCATTTGTGGTAGAACTGCGTACCTTGACGTCCACTTCCAGAATTCCAAATTGTCCTATTGTCCACACAATGAGTCAATGTTTCCATAAGTCCATCGCTCAGGGCTTTTTGTCACTTTTCTCAGGTTCCCTGAGGGCAAACCTTCTTTCAAATACAGAACTCGCCCTGGTTTCTTGATGTTCCGAAATTCTATCTCTTCAATGATTTGTGCGCCTCCTGAGTTAATGGAGGAATTGGATCGTATTATTCATGACTGCAGACCCCCGAGCTTTCTGTCCGGTCACGAATGCCAAGTCTTCCACCCAGACCAGTTTGCAGGGCAGACGCTAAGAAGGAGGTCGAGAACGACGACAAGTTTAGCGAAAAGTATGGATACTTCAATTTCTCACACTTTTGTCAGTTTTGTGAACTCGCTTGAAGTCCTGCGGAAATTGGACTCGCTTGAAGTCCTGCGAGACACTCAATACTCTTTGGATAAACTTGTGTTGAACTTAGGCAATAGGCTTCCTTCTGAGTCCCTTTTATCTCCGGACTCGTTTCGGATTCCTGTGGAGCTCAAAAGCGGTGCTTGCTTGCTTGCAGATATTCTGAGACCCCGATACACAAGCGCACCCAGCAGAACAAGGTAAGCTTGCTGGAATACTCTCATGGCACTAGCGCACTAGCCTTAGATACCTAAGTTTTCATGAGGGGAGTGTTGGCAGGTATTTGAGCTTCCCGAATTCGTTGCACAAGAACGTGCAATCATAACGTCTGGTCGAACCTTTACGTGGGGTGGACGTATGAAGCTCCCAATGTAAGCCCTTTCCCACCTCTATTTTTGCCACGGGCTGTCGAAAGTGTTGCAGAAGTTGTAACATCTCCAATATACCCGGAACTCATTGCGTCTCGGATCTTGTCACAGGCCCGGCTTCGACCCATCCAGGGAAAGATTGCTGACCGAGACGCACTTCTAAGCCAACTTTTATTCCCGTGAAGCCTAGCTGAACACTTGAAGCTCTTAGAAAACTCAAGTTTGAGTGGCAAGCTCGTGGCTCTTCGATAGCTCAGGAGGGTGGAAAAGTGTTGCCGAAAAAGGCATTTATTTATTCACTACAGATAACACGGTGCAGTGCTGATGTAACTTTTAAACGTATCCTTATGAAAGGCATTTTTGCTTAGGACTTCATGTTGCCAACTGTTTGTATCACCGTGGTAACATGGATTTCACAACAGATTGCACAGGAAATGAGTTTGTTGTTTTGCAGCAGATTGCTGAACAAAGTGTCCTTTTCTGTTTTGGTTGGCTTGGTAATTTTCTTGCTTGCAGTGGTCTGTGCTATCACGAACCCATGGTCAGCAGCACCTGCACCCCAAAATCTGAACTGTGAAAGTGTTGTGCACATTCTTTTTCTTTTGGGCAAAAAGGGCAGCAAAACCCTTTTATTGGTGAATTTGCCCATTTGTTTCCAGACTATTACTATCATCAAGACGAATATTCAATTACTCAAGTGAGGCCTGATGTTGCATTGTACCTTTATTGTTGCATCATCTGTCACTGTTGTGTCTTGCCCTCATGTTTTCGAAGCAACTGTAGAACATCGGGCATTGCTGTCTCATGAATTCCCGTCCTTGAATTCAATGAACACCCGTATACAATAAATTGTTGAGTGGACCTCGTTGCATAAACCATGGCGATAATGTTGTATGAAGAGAAGGTACCGTGAACGTGCGCCGCAATAAAGAAGAATAGCTTCAAGACATGGTAAGAAAACTGGATTAACAAATACGGCATGATCGAAGGTCCGAGACGGCTGTTGATGTGTGTCACGTGCGGCCCAAATTTTCTGAGGTGACCTCCGTCGATGCCGAAGTCGTCTTCCAAATCCGAACGATACCGAGAATCTCTTGAACGGTGCAGCGCTGGATGAACCTGCCCGAAATTGTCATAGACGAGTTCGCTAAACTGCCTTCAGAAATACAACATATACCGTACGTAGTCGGTGACGTGAAACTGGCACCATAGCCTGGTGAGACTTTCGACGCAGCAAGGAAACAGCAAACGAAGGTCTAGAGATAAAGTGAGTGCAGTTATCGGTGCTGGAACGAGCGACGAATGAAAGCATACATGTTGTGCATAATAGCATTCAATTCTTGTCGTCTGCACAAGACTTTGCACGACGCTTCAGCCATGGACGGTTTATATACGCCCAAAGAGTGACGAAAACATATCAATCGCTGAGCTTTAAAATCGTTCCCGACGATCCACTAACATACTCGGATCCCTTGAGAAGTGTATACACTATGCATCCCCTGCTATGCTTGTGTCACGTCTTTTGTGCATTATATGGGTTGTACACGTGCGAGGCTGATGATGTGCTCCACGCAGTGTGTTTCATTTATAATTATTCCTATGACTGTCCTCGCGTGCAACTCGCCAATCTCACACTACATACATAATCTCCTATAACTGTGGAACGCACCCAAATAATTGAAGCTAAGTGGAGGGCATGTGGAGGGCATCGCATTACAAGCAGGGTGCATTGGAGGGCCGTTATAGGTGGCTCTGATTTTCTCCACCCTCATCACTAACTCCATTACTTTAGCAGGTTCCGTGTCAGGAGCTGTTGCATGCCATTATATTCCCCCTGACTACACATCCTTTTGGTGCATAAGAGAAAGTTCTGATGGCCGAGCTCCATGACAAAATGTGATCTGATTTCCGACACATTATGTTTATTGGGACCACATTTAATTTTCATATAGATGTGTGTGTGTAGGTCACTTTTCATATCCAGCATACACATGTGCAGGTCATCTCTCATTCTAGCACACAAAAGCTATAGCACTCCTAAATATGTAAACACAGTTGCTCAAAATTATTTGCAACACTGAGCACTCTTTGTAATTTTACTGGAGCGTCCGGCAAGTGTGGTGTCGCATCAAGTCTCTGCTAAGCCTAAAAAACGAGAGCTCGTGTTCAAAGAGATGCTCATGTTCACACAAGAACTGACACTGAAACCCCCTCACGAGGTAAGGGAGCCGTTCTCCTAAAAGGCTCACAAGCGAAAATCATGTACTTTCTTAACACAGTGATAGAATCGATGGCTAACCTGAAAGAAAACGTACAAGCTCTTGATTAACAAGATCCGCAGAATCATGCTGGACCCAGTGGGTTGCATCCGGCACTCGCACCACCACACAATTTGGCACTAGCTCCGTTGACGGGGCACACATCTCCTGTGAAGCAACCAACGCAAACGAAACTTTCAAGGATGAGGAAGAAAATGCCCTGTGCTTGAGGTGACAGGACTTTACTTGATTGGAGGAACAGTTTGCAATCAGACTCAAGGGTAGTGCATCTGGCGGATGCTTGAACTTTCCGCTCTCTAATCAGAGTTGGACCACGCTGCAGTACACAGCAGCCAATTATTTACAGACAAGCTTTGGGGCTACCGGGTTCCCTCTATACCTCTCACCCTTCCATCAGGTGGACCTGAGAACCCTACGGAATGGTGACTTGGCCTCCAGAATGAGACAACTCCGAAATGGGACCTCGCCAAAAATAAAGAGCCTATAGGGAGTGAAGTAGATTCGAAAGGGAGTGGCGTGGATTGAGCACCACCGGCGAGGTAACAAAGGCAAATCATAAAATGCCCAGCCTCGTGACCACACATTCTCATCTTAAGGCTCCCCCGAGACGTGCCAGTGACTAAGTGAAGGGGCTCGTGGCAGCATGCGTAGCCACAACGGGCTCGTGGCAGCACACCTAGCCCGCAACGGGCTCCTGGCAGCATGCGTAGTCCACAACGGGCTCGTGGCAGCACACCTAGCCCGCAACGGGCTCCTGGCAGCGTGCGTAGTCCACAACGGGCTCGTGGCAGCACACCTAGCCCGCAACGGGCTCCTGGCAGCGCACCTAGCCCGCAACGGGCTCCTGGCAGCACACCTAGCCCGCAGCGGGCTCCTGGCCGCATGCGCAGCCCGCAACGGGATCCTGGCAGCATGCGTAGCCCGCAACGGGCTCCTGGCAGCATGCGTAGCCCGCAACGGGTTCCGGGCAGCACACCTAGCCCGCAACGGGTTCCTGGCAGCACACCTAGCCCGCAACGGGATCCTGGCAGCACACCTTGCCCGCAACGGGTTCCTGGCAGCGCACGTAGCCCGCTTGTGCACTGACACAACATAAGAGCAGGAGAGAAGAGTGCTCACATATACAATAACGCATCACGGGATAGAAAGGGGCGGCGATATGGGACCCAACCTTAGAAAGATAGGCATCCCGCTCGCCCCATATCACAAGCACGGGCTGTTCTATGCGGCACAGAGGAGTGCTTTGCGTCCCGGCTCCTAAAAGCTGAAACGGAGAGGACACCGCACTCTGGCCCAGTAACCCTCGGAGCGCGTCCTGGAAAGCCGCCCTGTAATAGTTAAGGGAGGCGGTCATGGAGCCATCTTGATCGCGATACGCTTTAACATATTCTTCGATCACCGCATCCGAGAAAGGAGGCTCCGGATCGCTTTTGAACACACGACGTAGAAGGGCAAAATCTGCAAAGGCGAAGATGCCCTCGGGCAAGAAAGGTGTCTGGAAGGCTCCGATGTACCTGCCAGGGGGGGGGGTGGGGACAGGACGGACAATTCAAGGAAACTAAGTGTCGTGACAAGTCGTTTGTAAAAGGCACACCCGGCAGCTAAGGAACACTTCGAGAGAGCTCGGCGATCCAGGTCGGAACGTAGAGGAAGAGAAATAAGTCTCGCCAGAATACGGCAGAGCGTCCAGGTTTTTCTGAATGAAAGTTAGCAACAAGCACTGCTGCGTTTCCTTGCATAAAGGCCACACGAAATAAAGGCAAGAAATAGTGGATACAGAAGAGGCTTGGTGTGGCCAAGTTGGAGTTGGAGATGGCACGTGATGTCAGCCGAGCTGACACCTCACCAGAGAGCCCAAGAAACCCGAAACTCTAATCATGTCAAGCAAATCCTATTTCAACACCCTGGGTCTTTTGAGTGGCAGGGCCCCAGGGCTGCCAAAGGCCTGTGAGGGCCTCACAAGGGTCTCTTCCCATCACAAGGGGGTCTTTCCCGCACAAGGGGGTCTTTCCCGCACAAGGGGGTCTTTCCCGCGCAAGGGGCTCTTTCCCGCACAAGGGGGTCTTTCCCGTAAGGGGATCTTTCCCGCACAAGGGGGTCTTTC
>LGRX02013972.1:0-16663 GCA_001247695.2 Cymbomonas tetramitiformis
TGGGCGCATGTGGGTAGGGCACACTGAATATATATCAAGGTAAGGTTTGCGCGGAGTCCAAAAATGCAAAAACTTTTCAAAATCTAGATTTTGAGATACGAGCGATTTAAGTTTGCGCTTAAGTATGGTTAAGTATGGGGGGTGACCGAGCGGTATCGACCATAACTTTTCATTAACGTGGTCAATTTGATGCCTGAAGTGCGCAATATGTACAGGGTGCTCTGGGCAACCTATTTATCAAATAAAAGATTTTTGAAAAGTTTTTGCATTTTTGGACTCCGCGCAAACCTTACCTTGATATGGTGCGGTGTGAGGACAGCTCCTCTGACACACGACCGGAACGAGGGGGAGGTGTCGGCCAATAGCTAACTGCCCCGATTTAAACATGCATAGTCTGGGTTTATATCGAAAACTTAAGAAAACTTAAGAAAAACTTAAGAAAACTTAAGAAAATACTTGCAGAAGTGTGCCCGTCTCACGTCCTTCGCTCGACCGATGGTGGACCTGATGGCTGACATCTCCTTGCTTATGGGTATGTTAAACCTCCCCGGGGTGAAAGTCTTCTGGAAAGGCTTAGGAAGCACGTCCCCTAGAATAGTATGCAGGCTTTTGGTGTGCTTAGACATGTCCACCTGGTTTGTGACGGTGCCATACGTCACCGGATTATCAAGTAGAGCCCGTCCTTCCAAGTCTACTTTGGTGTGGAAGCTCCCCAACTGAGCTATAATGCTTTTGTCTCTCAGCGCTTGGGCTCGCACTGGGTAATAGGTCTTAGTCATGGTTGGGAGGTCCTTGACTTCTGGGTTCAGGGCTCCCGCTAGTGTGTGTAGATTGAGTTATGGTCCGAGTATGAATCGTATAGATGCCACGAGACTCCCATTGGAGAGAGTTGTGCAACATGTGTCACTGTCTGTGACCTGCACTCTGCTGAAATCTGTATAGGCAGCCCTGACTGGGAGTCCCGGTCAGGCCCCTACCGTGACAGATCCCTAGGACCAACACTGGACTGCTGACTGATCTGTAGGTTCATACTGTGACACACGCGGTGTCACAGGTAGGCTAGACTCCGAGACCGTCCAAGACCGTTCCGGGTATATCTAGCTTAGGGTTTATTTATCTTATACAGTTTATCCACACTGAGTACGGGACTATCTGATATCTGGTGTACTAGGATATTCCGGTAGGTCGTGGCCCCATCCACGCTTTTATTCCACTTGCTATCTTGGCCATGATTGGCTAAGCAGCCGCTTGAAGAGGTGGTGCGCACTTGCGCGTTTGGGTGCGACTAGGATTTGAGGCATGACTTTGCGGTAGACGTCTCTTACGGCTGCGAGTCATGGGCACCGCGCGTTGAATAAAATAATAATAAAACATTTACGCTAGCAAAGGGGACAAAGTCCTGAGAGTGCGGTATCCCTGCAAAGCAGGCTAGTGAAAACACCAGGGGCTACTCCCTCTACTATAGCGCGCCCACAAAGGGGCTCAACCCACTTTTCAGCAGGGTGACATCTAGAGAAAAAGCTAGGCGCTAAGCAAAAAACTCTAGAAGATGGAGAAGCAGCCATGGCCGGGTGAGTGGAGGGGTGGCTGAATCTGAGCGGTGGGGAGGAAGTCGAAGAATTAAGGGGGTATTTGGAGACGTTGAGGAAGGGATCGGGGTGGGCGGGGGAGGGGGTGGTGGGGAGGGGAGGGGGGGGGGAGGGCCCCTCCCCTAGGGGACGGGGAACCATCTTGTATTGCAAGACTTTTGAAAATTACTGCAGAAGGGTTTGAAGAAAGTCGTTTGATTGCTGCACAGCTTCTGTTTCTGTCATGGTCTCACTGCTCGAGATGTCAACTGTATGCGGGTCAGTGTTTAAGGTGGTAGTGGTGTTTAACAGAAACACGTCTCGCCTATTTTTGGTGTGTTGTCTACAGATTCTTGAAAGTTTTTTGAGGAGAGGTTTAATCTTGCCACGGGGAGCACCTATCGTGTTGAGGACAGTACCAAAAAGAGGAGGGAGGTATCCCATGAGTGTAAGTACTTTGGGCCATTTCACGGTGCTAATAAAGGGCTTTGAATTTGCGTTGGTGATTGTCGTGTCAAGGCGCGTTGCTATTGCTCGGTTTTGGCAATGTTCATTTGCCTTATTCTACCTGCGCTGATCCCGCTGGTTTACGTATTCTGGGCTGGTGCTCCGGACGCCTTCGACCACATCGACATTTGCAAGTGCCCCACGCTCTTTTCGCCGCTCGCCGCACGTTCTGCCGTTACGTCTTCACTCCATTTCCGCCACAACACCCAAACGTGCTACCGCGCATCATCTTTTCTCTGGCTTTCAGGAGTATGGCTACATCAACAAGAGCTCGCAAACGCCTATTGAGGGACTCCGACTTGGACGCCTCAATACGGCTTCTGGATGCGGTTCGGGACACCCCGACCGCTAGCACGCCGCCCGTTGTGCCCCCTGCCACTTCCAGCAACTCCGACGCTGCTGTCGCGTTACGGAAGAACCTTGTCGACCAGCATGCGACGGTTGACATGGTCTACAAGGGGCGCTTGCACCGGGCTTGGGCTAAGGGTATCCGCGAGGATATCCTTGGTTCCAAGAAACATCATTATCGTGGTACTGACGACGCGGACCGCCTCTCCGAGTTGGTGGTGCAGCTTCGGGCCGAGTTTCAGTCCGCTGGGCTGGACTTGGCCCCCTTTGACCTCGACGACCCCACCTCTCTGGTTATCGAGAAGGTTAATGGGCTCCTCTATGACGTCTTGGCCCTCGTCGTGGAGCGGAACTCTGTGGCTGACACTTGGCTTCGGGGTACGGACTCTTCGGCCGACCGAGATGGACGTCGAGCTCTCATTGACATCATCAAAGGGAGTGTGCCGGCAGCCCTGCGCGAGAGCCACCAGCAGGAGCACGCGGCTCTTCGTTATCCCGCAGGCGTTGACCCGCAGCCGATCTTGGCTCGTGAGCAACGCCTGGTGCGGGATAACCGTGCTCCTGACTGGCGGCCCACCGACGAGACCCGCAAGCTCTCTCTGTACAACCGCATCGACCCAGTCTTCTACGCGGCGGTGAAGGTGCGTTATCCGCTTGCGGGTGACCTCAGCGGGGTCGCTCTCCGCTCGCTCCAGGCTCTCGTGGTGGCTATCTTTCAGGCCTGGGCGCAGTCGGACGATGGGGTGGCAGTGCGCGAGAAGCAGACGCTGGGGGCGGACGGTACGCCCTCCGCGCTTATCACGTCGTCTGAGTATGCGGTTCTCCTCGACGAGATCGCCGCCTTGAAGGCGCTCGTGCGAGACAATCGTGTGGGCGCGGTTCAGCGACAGCAGCAGCCGCAGCCGCGCGGTAAGCATCATCCGCAAGGCCATCGGGTGGGTGTGCACGCGGCACCGCCTGTGGGGTTCGACAGGGACAACATGAAGGCGAAGCCCCTTTGCCACCATTGCCGCAAGGCGGGCAAAGGGGACGCCTATCACGCGTACCGCGACTGCCCTCTTGGTGGGCGCCAGCATTCGTCGGCCACGGCAGCGGCCTTCTGCATTCCTATTGAGGAGGAGGATGCGGAGGGTCTCCACACTCTGGCACTCGTGTGCAGGTCTTCCAGGAGGCTGCGGATGATGGTCCGGAGGCCTTCGCCCGTGCGGCGTCGGCTTACGGTCCTCCCGGTGTGCTTTCCGCGGGCGGGATTGGCGGCTAGGCGGCATCGACGTGTCGGCCTACGGCTTCAGCGTGCAGCCTGCGGTCGACGGCGCGGACGACGAGGGCATCTTGCGGCGGCTTGATGCCCTCACCACTGAGGTTCAGGCCGCCCAAGAGAAGGTACACTACACTCACGCATCCTTTGTTCCTGGGAGTGCGGTTGAGGAGCATGCGTCGGCTCTGGTGTGTGGCCCTACCGCTGCGGCGGGGATCACACCGGAGGGGCAGGTTCCGGCACGTGGTGCGGCGGCATCGGCGTCCGCCGTGCCGGCCCCTGCTATGCCTGTCTCGCAGGTGAAGGATGTACAGCCCGCGCCAACTCAATCGGCGCGGGTGACCACCACGGAGGCGACATGCGGTGAGTTCGGAGGCTTCGTGCAGACGGTTAATCACGCCGCCGTCCACCCGACTGACCTGACAGGCTATGCCACGGACGACTACGAGGATTTCGCCGACGGTACTTTCGCGGTGAAGCCGCGAGCTCCGGCCAGTGCTATCGGGTGCGGTGTGCCGCCTTTCGGCTTTGGCACGCCGGCAATCGGCGCTCTCGCGGTGCTTTCTCTCTTATGCATTTCTTTTGCAGGTTTAGCTGTTTCGGCTTCCACGGCTTCTGCTGTGTCGGCATGTGCACCGGCTACGGAGATGCCTTCGCCTGGTGGTGATCTCGATTGGGAGACTCCGTCAGTTTACTTTACGAATGATTTTGTTGAATCGGTGATGCCGGCTCAGGGTCTCTTGCCGACTGACGATGTACCACCGCTTCAGCCGCCCGAGCCTCCTGACAGACTAAGCTTCCTAGCATTTCAGGATTTAGCTCAAGGGGATTTGGGCTTCGGCATGGCATTTTATTACGGTATGGCATTACATGAGAGCGGACCTCTGGATGTGGAGCACTACTACGGTGCTGGCTTCTTTACTTCCTATTATGGGATGGACTTCCGTGAGGCCACCGCTGACTACTATGATGCTGTTGATTGACTCCTTGCTCACTCTGGAGGCACACCAACATGGTGGTGTGCAGAACTCCTGTGACCTCAAAGACTTCTTCAATCTGGTTTATGTTTTGCTTTGACTACTTTATATTCTTCAAACTGACTTGCTAGCACGGTTCCTTTCACTTGTTTAGCGGTGCCTTAATTGCCCGTATGCTTCTGCTCACGTGCTACCTAGAGGTTTCCAATTTGTGTATCAGAATAGCACAGTTGGATTGGCAGTTAGACTTGTCACCTAGCTTCTGCCCTGACACTTACATCTTACATTTTCTGACTCTCCTAGTCAGTCACCACCCACAGTGCTGGGGTGGTGTGCTGAAATCTGTATAGGCAGCCCTGACTGGGAGTCCCGGTCAGGCCCCTATGACAGATCCCTAGGACCAACACTGGATTGCTGACTGATCTGTAGGTTCGTACTGTGACACACGCGGTGTCACAGGTAGGCTAGACTCCGAGACCGTCCGAGACCGTTCCGGGTATATCTAGCTTAGGGTTTATTTATCTTATACAGTTTATCCACACTGAGTACGGGACTATCTGATATCTGGTGTACTAGGATATTCCGGTACACTCCAGCCTGTCACCGATAGCTAAAAACCTAGGCATCTGTTTTTTTTATCTATCTTAGCTTTCCGATCGTTTCGTGTCTCCACCTGCGCCCTGTGATATATATTTCCCTTATATATTTATATCCCACCGCCTGAGATTGCAGTTCTCATCATCGCCCTCCGCACATCCGCGTTACGTAGTAAAAGCAATTGCTGCGAAACTCATGATTGTAAGAAGAAAAACTTGCGTTAGGAAACGGAGAAGAAAGTCGCAGCAATCGTCAGCAGGTAGGAAAAGTGAAGTATTTTCACTAATTTCCGACTTAACTGCAACACCATGCGACAATTGGACTCCGAAGCTGGAGGTGAACAGCCACTACGCGATCCTTCATTTCTCCGATCAGGGGAGTGAGATCGGACGATCCGCCTGCTGAATGACGGTCATCACTGATGACGGAAGGAAAGTCGGCGATCAACTGTGACACTCTCAAAATGGCTATGGCTATGGCTGCTCTTCATTGTTATCCGTCGAGAATCGCGCGATCGGCCGTGCATTCACATTGATGGACACAAGACAGGTTGAGGCGATGCCACACGTATCTCGTATCGTCGAGAGCCCCTTTTTCTTTTATCATTAATCATATCCGAACACACGGATTGACACAAACGAGCACCAAAATGAGCAGAAAACAGATTAATAGTTTCTCCCATTGCAGCTCGTGAAGAGAGGATTTCATGAAATGTTGCCGTATCACATAAATTGCGAGGATTCGCTTATTAGAATTCACACTATATTTATATCTACTGATGTCGGCACCTCATAGATTCTAAATTGCGCCTTGCGCTCGCGCACCGCCGTGCCACGGATCCTCAACAACAATCGTCGCTGATTGTGCTAAGATTTGAGTGGTGGTACTGAAGGCGGCGTTGAAAATATTGTTGCCTTCATTTAAGATGGCCACGGCGTGTTTTGGTGCTCTTGGAGGCCTGGCTGGAATAATCTGTCTCTCTCGCCAGCTTGGTGTGTGCGCCACGGGATCTGACGAAGTTCCTAGCCCCTTGACGCAAAGAGAACCACGCCTCGTGCATCGACCTCCACAAAATGCGTTTGAGTCTTTCGAAATAATGTGTGAAGCTTTTCGCTGGTGCGCATCGTCCACTTGTCAAAGCTATACGCGGATATAGACATCGTTTTGACGAGCTGTCCGCACATCTCGGCGTAGGCAATGTTTTTCATATAATGATTGTGTTCGTGTGTTTTAGAGACGCCCTTTGAACTATCCGCTCGATAGCATCTCGCATGTTTAGACTTCTTCTTAGAATTCGACGCAAGCGCACGAAGGGTGTATCCACAAAAGAGTCTGCGTGAGTTGCACCTCAGCATCTGCGACTCCGACGGTTATGGTTGTCTCAAACCTGCATTGCCCCTGAGCTTTGATATCAGATCACAGATATGAACGTGGTGGCTGTGAAACCTTTGGCGCAGGGCGTATCACGACACGCTCAGGAAGTGGCGCAAACCATACCTCGCGGTGGCACTCATGCTTCTCTACAGGAGACACGCCCTCTCTTCTCCAAATCTAACCTCGGGTTCCCCTGTCGCCAAGGTGTGCCTTCCTCATTTCTAAGCAAAGGATATGGTTGACTTGACTCTCTCTCTCTCTCCGGTATCTTACTGTGGTGTTTCTGAATGCAGGGAGATGAGTGGCGTCCGAAGCTTCAACGTTTAATCAGATACACGTGCTTCTGTCGGAGTCTAAATCACGCACGGAACGTAGAGCAGATTATAGTTCGGTCGAAAACCATGGGGACAGAAGGTATTGTGTCATCACAATCTGCACTAACGCTTCAAAGCGTTCGATAGGTTTTCTTCACGCTTTCATCTTTCCTAAGCTTTTCGTCTGACGGAACATTCGCAACTGTCTTTAATCTTAGGATGTCGCGGGGTGCTGTTCAGTTCGCGAGAAAGATATTCTTGCCAGCCAAGTACGCGCTGGAATCCTTAGGCCGGCGTACGCCGTTCTGGTACAGTGCCCACCCTACCAAAATTCAAGCTCTGTGTGGACTCCACAAACGGCACTTGCGACTTTAATAATCTTCACCCTCTCGCTCAACCTGCCATTATGCCACGTGGAGTAGGCTCAGAGCAGCTGAGCCTTCTGCTGGACGCACTGAAAGTCGCAACATCAGTCGTGTTTTGGACAACTAATAATAGTGAGTATGTTTTTTGGGGGTGTTCCGTCGGCGGGACGAACCTCGAACCTCGTCATCGGCTTCACAGCGAGATGAAAAGCAAAAGCAGGTAACGTGTCTCCTGTGGTGGTTCATTGATCTCACCCCGCATAATTGCATCACGAGAGCTCGAGATACGCGCGGGATAAGACCCGTCCCCTCTTTCTTGGCATAGGAGAGGAACAAGACGCGCTCCCCTTCACCAAACGGCCCCCTCATTTATGGGGTGCGCGAGGGATAAGACCCACGACTACCACCCCTCCCCCATCCGTCTGGATATGCGCGACAGACAGTACCCGCGCCCTCCACAGTCCCTTTCCGAGATACACGTGGAGCAAGGTTCACAGCCCTCTCGTGACTTCTCCGTTGGGGAACGCACGAGAGAAAGACCCACGCCTGCCAACGTCACCCCGCCATCAACGCGAGAGGGATAAGGCTTAAGTCTCCTTCACCATCCCCCGGAATACATGAGGTGTAAGATCCAGAAGTCGCACCTGCGAGGTTCCGAGCTAGCTCCTGCCATCCCCTTGCCTCTCTGGATCCCACTTGCATGGGAAGGACCCTGGCCTGCAGCATTTCCATCCGTGAGACAGCCGAAGCGGTCTTCAGCGCATCTGACTGCTGTTTTGGATGGTTGTGCGTCTAGGTTGTGCTTATTGTGCGTGGCACGCACTCGATGCGAGACACTCTCACGTGTTTGACGGGGGCGTCGCACCCGGTACCACACCACGGATTCGTGGAGACTTGCTCGGCGGGTGGCAGCGAGGCGCAGCTGGTGCTGGGATACGCCCATGGGGGAATGCTCGCCGGGGCCCGCTGGCTCTTCAACGAGGTGAGGGAGGTGCTGAAGACCGCACTGCAGGACAATGCCGGCTTCGATCTGCGAGTCGTGGGGCACAGCCTCGGAGGCGGGGTCTCGGTGATGCTGACCATGATGCTCCGGGAGCTGCCGGACTTCCGTGAGGCGCAGTGCATCACGTTCGCCTGCCCGGCGTGCCTCACCCTGGAGCTTGCCCGCTCCTGCCAGCACTACGTCACCACCGTCATCAACGGCGAGGATGTGGTTCCCATGGTCTCCACAGGTCCAGCGGCACCAGCCCAGCCCTTGACACCATCTCTACACCGAAGCTCTACACTGTTTCCCCACTGGCTATGGTCGTTTGACTGCATTGTCGCTCCAGCTCCTCCCGGGGACTCTGCTGAAAGCGCACGTTTTCACTGCATTGTCGCTTAAGCTCCTCCCGGGGACTCTCTGCCAAGCGCACGTTCCAGTGTGGCTCCAGCTCCTCCCGGGGGACTCTGCTGGCACTGCGTTTTCGCTGCATTGTCAGCTCCAGCTCCTCCCGGGGACTCTGCTGAGCGCCACGTTTCTACATTATCAGCTCCAGCTCCTCCCGGGGACTCTGCTGAAAGCGCACGTTTTCGCTGCATTGTCGCTCCAGCTCCTCCCGGGGACTCTGCTGAAAGCGCACGTTTTCACTGCATTGTCGCTCCAGCTCCTCCCGGGGACTCTGCTGAAAGCGCACGCTTTCCTTTCTACGATCCTCCCGATGCACAGCGAGGCTTCGAAGCCTAAAGGGCTCTCTCCTCAAGCCAAGCGCACTTCATTGCGCAGCCCATCGCTTAGCCAACCCTCAAACCGCGAGAGCGCCCCCCTGGAGGAGCTGCACCAGAATGAAGCCCCTCCTCGCGGAAACTCGAAGCGGTCCAGAGGGACAAGGCCCCGCGGCCAACCCGATACCTCTGCGGATTTGTCACAGCTTCAGGCACAGGGCATGTAGGTTAGCATCCCATTTTTGCATGCGCCCCAGCTTGGGAATTTCAGGGAGACGGCTGACCCATCCGTCGGCATTCTCAATGGCGCCGTGTTTGAGGACGGTCTGGGGGCATGGGATGGGAAGCACAGGCGCCTTGGACGACCTCCGCAACGAGATCCTGTCGTCGTCATGGCAGTGCCTTGACCCTCCGGGCCAGGGGCTTTCGAGCCGTGTGGGGATATGGATGGGAGGGCTGCGGTGCCTGGAGTGGATTGACCAGCGGCCACGTGCCCACAGCAGAGAGCGGGGTAGCCAGTCACAGGAGAATACGGAGGACGAGGCCGGAAGTAGTGCGCAAGAGGAGTTCGTGTCAGGCGAGGAGGCCGCGCAGGCGGAGGAGGCAGAGGATGCGGAGCTACAGGAGGCGGAGGTGCTGCAGACCCTGGCAAGCCACCTCTTAAAGGACGAGCAGAGAGGGGAAGGGCCTTCAGAGCAGGATGAGGAGTTTGGTGCGTACCCTCCCCCGCCTCGCAAGATGTTTTCCCATGAAAGACCGCCAGTAGCCCCCTCTCCCACTGGAGACAAGTTCTTGCCGGCGTAAGGGGGCTTCTCCGAGCTCCCGTCCGCACTCCCCTCAAAGTATGCCCGCCAGCTCGGGGGTACCCAGTGCGGCACATGCTTATAAAACCAGGCTGCCAACAGTAATAAAACCGCGCGGCCAGAGTTTATTTGCATGCCGAGTGCACGGCGATGCGCTGCGTGCCACCGCGGACGACACAGCTGCACGGCGATGCGCTGCGTGCCACCGCGGACGACACAGCTGCACGGCGATGCGCTGCGTGCCACCGCGGACGACACAGCTGCACGTTATTGTACGAAGCATGCACTCTCCCCCCTCCCCCACAGAGAGCACCGATCACAAAGGCAAGCAGAGGTCTTGGCAGATTCATATATTCACAATATATTAATTGCCACCCAGTCTGGCCTATTCGGTCTCTCGGCATGTGGCATGAGTGTCTGTCTCCCTCTCTGTCAGGTGGAGCAAGGTCTCAGTGATACCAAGCACGAAGCTTCTAAGCAAGTTCCTAGCAGGGTCAACGGCTGCACTACGGAACACTAGGCGCCATGCGCAACCAGGGTCTACGGCTGGTTCTTCGAAGCTGCTGTGAAGGGTCTACGGCTTCACAGGTTCCCCATGGGAATCGTGCGTCATCTGAGACTCTCCCGCCACCTGCCACCAAACAGCACGCCCCCGTGCATCATCCCTTGCAGCTAGAGGAGTGGGTGGGTGGGAAAAAGAGAGGAAGAACAGGGATGGAGCGTTGCTCCTGAGGCTGAGATTCCGAAAAACTGCTTGACACTCCCTGAGAAAGTTGTTAACAACTAACTTCTCGTGTCAAGCCCAGACGTGTCACGTGTCACCGATCACGGCGATCGGTGACTGCCCCCGTCCCGATGCCACAGACACCAGTGTGGCATCGATCAGGCAGACGGGCCTGGCGACCCTAAACTTAGGGTTCGCGCGCATTGCTTCTACAATAACCCAAATTATTATTTTCCAAATAATAATTGTCTATTATTGTACGAAGCATGCACTCTCCCCCCTCCCCCGCAGAGAGCACCGGTGACAATAGGCAAGCAGAGGGCTTGGCAGATTCATATATTCACAATATATTAATCGCCACCCAGTCTGGCCTATTCGGTCTCTCGGCATGTGGCATGAGTGTCTGTCTCCCTCTCTGTCAGGTGGAGCAGGTCTCAGTGATCCCAAGCACGAAGCTTCTAAGCAAGTCCCTAGCAGGTGTCCAGCTGCTGTCCGAATGGAACTATGGCGCCATGCGCAACCAGGTAACCGGCTGGTTCTTCGAAGCTGCTGTGAAGGTAACCGGCTTCACAGGTTCCCCATGGGAATCGTGCGCTCATCTGAGACTCTGCCGCCCAATCTGCAAAGCAGCCGCTCACCTGACAGACCTAACAGGCACCCAAAGCCACATGTGAAGGGGAGGGAATGTGCGACGGAGCGGGCCGTCACCTCAAGAGAGCTCCTTCGCTGCCTCCGCGAACGCGGCCGGAAGGATGAGCCGCTGCTCGTCGTCCAGCTCGCAGTACCTCTCCCAGCAGTCGGACTTCCAGTCCCCCTGCAGCTTGATGTAGAGCTTCTGCACATTCAGCCGCATGGCTGCCGTGGCCCCGCCCCTGCGGAGCGAGTGCCCGGCATACCGAGCCGGGTTCAGCCCCACCTGCACGGCCAGGCTCTTCAGCCCGGCCACCAGCGCTGCGTGCGACATGGGCACCAGCGCGCCCCGCTTGCCCCTCCCCTCCACCTGGAAGAGGGGCGCCTCCTCTGGCAATCCCTCCGTGGCCAGCATGAGCCGACGGAGGGCCTCCACCGGGCATAGTCTCGACCCCGGCACCGCCACCAGCGGCACCCAGTGGTAGCGCTCCCCGCACTGGATGGTCTTCGAGTGTCGCACTCGGATCCACACCACATCTCCAGTCTCTGCGAAGAGCACGTCCTCCCTCACCAGCGCGCCTCTGGCGTTCCACGCCTGGGACTTCCCCACCGTGAGGTTGTCCTTGCGGAACAAGCCGTAGAACCCCACTAGGATGGCCGCCCACAGCGCCAAGCCCGTGATCGACTCCATGTCAGCGAACTCCGCCATGCGCGCCAAGTCTCGCAACGTGATGGGCATCACCGGCTTCGCCGGCCGGTCCCACTGCCTGCGCACGCCCTGCAGGGCCGCTGCCACCCAGAACCTGTGAGCCATCGGCGTCCACTCCACCCCCTGCTGCAAGTGAAGGGAGCGCACACCCGCCAGGTAGGACTTGATCGTCCCCGGCTGCACGAACCACGCTGAGAACGCAATGAAGCGCGCCAACGTAGCATCCGACGCCGGGAGCAATGGCTCCAGCGTGCCCAGGCACGCGAAGCGCACGCAGAACGTGAGGAAGGCCTTGACCCCCGTGTCGTAGGACCGCTGCGTGCTCTCGGCGTACGCCCCATCCTGGTAGCGCTCCACCGCCACTGCCAGCTCCTCCAGCAGCTCCTCTGCGCCCCGATCACACCCAGTCAGGCAACTCCACCGGCTCCAGCGGTACGCGCACCACCAGCACATCCCACCGAGTGGGCCCCCACTCTGAGCGGCCCTTGCCGTCCAGCGCTGGCGCTGTGAAGAGCATCGTGCCCGCCCGGTACTTGCGCCCCGGGCGGAACACCTCGCGCATCCCCGACACCAGCTCGTACGCCTCGTCCCCCTCCCACACCGGCACCAGGAAGCACCCGCCTGTGCCCATCTGCTGCCTGCGCTTGCACTTCAAGAAGTTGAGCAGGATCTCGTACATCACCGAGAAGGGGAGGTTCGCCCACGTGTTGAGCCCGTCGAAGCTCTGCTTGCGCGCGTCATCCTCCGCGCTCCAACTCCGCACGCAGAAGGCGTTCGCCCGCGAGGACGCCACGCACGCGTCCAGAGTGAACGGTCCGAACTCCTCGTCCATCTCCGCGAACAGGACCGGGGAGAACTGCCAGTCGTCCCGGTCCTGCCTCCACAGCACCTCTCGCTTGCGCATCGCCCACCGCATGTGGAACTCCTCGAGCTTCAGCCGCGAGAGCAAGTCCGCCAGGAGGTTGTCCTTGGACGAGATGTACTTTGGGCGCAGCCGGATGTCGTGCTGCGCGCAGAGGTAGAAGATCTTGCGCAGCAGCGGGATGTACTCGACCGGCCCCCAGAACTTGTCCACTTGCGTGAGCGCGCACTGGTTGTCGATCCGTACAACTAGCGTCCACCCCGACAGCCTGTGCGCCCACAGCGCCAGCGCCCACCAAACCGCGAAGAGCTCGAGGTAGTTGATGTGGGACTTCGCTTTGCTCGTGAACGGGTAGAAGTCGCGCTACGGCATCTCCGCCAGGTCCTCCCACGAGACGAGGAAGTAGTCGGGCTGGCAATGACCGCCCATCCCCTTCCTCAGCGACGCGTCCGTCGCGAAGGCGTCCTCGTGCACATCCTCCTTGTGCAACACCACCTTGCGCCCGTTGTAGAGCCGGATGACGCGCTCCACCACCTTCAGGTCTTGCATGACGCCGGTGTTCACCGTCACGCGCGACCTGCCGGCTGTCGCCGCGACGAGCGCGAAGCCCTGCCGCGTGTAGAGCGAAAGTCCCCACACCACCTGCGCACAGAACGCCAACAGCCCGAGCAGCGACTCGAGCTTGCGCCTGCGCACCGGTCCCGTCGCCGCCTCCGTGCGCATCTCCCGCAGCTTGTCCGTCACTTGCTGCACGCGCTCCTCGTCGATCGACGCGGTGCATGTCTCGCCGTCGGTGCACAACAACACGCCGAGGAACTCCAGACGTTGCGCCGGACCCTCGCACTTGGCCCGGTTCACCTTAAAGCCCAGCATGGTCATGAACTCGATCAAGAGGTCCATCATCTCCTGAGCCTCAGCTGCCGTGCGCGCCACCATGAAGAAATCGTCCAAGTACCCGACGCACGGCACCCCCTGCGCTTGCATCCACGCTACGATCGCCCGCGTGTAGCGCATGAAAATGCCTGGCAACGTGCGGTTCCCGAAAGGGCTGCGCGTGTCCATGTACCGCTTGCCGCGCCACTGGAAGCACTGCGCTGCCCAGTACTGTGACGCGACGGGCAACGACCTGTACGCCTCCTCCAGGTCCACCTTCACCATGTACATGCCCGGTCGTAGCAGCGCGTACGCGTCCTTGACTGTCGTGAACTCGTCCTTCTGGAGCTCGATCCAGTCGTTGACGCCGACGAATGAAGGTCGCGAGTAATCCCACACGGGACGGTACTTGAGCTTCCCCTTGCGGAGTCGCTCCACCATCCCGAGGGCCGACACGCCCCGCGGTAGCCAATCGCGAGCGTCAAAGATCCTCCCCGCGGCCATCTCCTTCGCGAGCTCCGCGGTCATGGCCTCCGCGTGCTCGTCTCCCACGTAATTCTCCACGATGTACGGCTCGTCCGGCTCCTCGCCTGCGAAGGGGAAACCGACGCCACATGCCGCACCTCGCACTAGGAAGGCCACGTCTGGCCAATCCTTCAGCGCCTCCGCGAGAAGGTGCGCTCTCTCCGACATCAACGGTACCTGCGCTCCCACATCGCGCACCTCCTGCTGGAAGCGGGCGCGCTCCTCCTCCGTCGTGCCCGTATCGGAAAGGCCCCGCGCCATGGCGCCCTTCACGATCGCTGCACGCAATGCCGGCCACCTCGCCGACCTCGACTCCGCCACCGCCGGGTAGTGCTCACCGCGCCCGGTACCCGCCGGAGGCACCGCCGGCGCCGACGCCGCAGCCGGCGCCGCCGGTAACGGTGCCCCCGCTGCATCCCACACCGGCGCTACCAGCAGCCTCCGAAGCCGTGCCCACCACGGCTCCGCGTCCTCCACCTGCATCCCACGCGCCTCACCTGCAGGCTCGGGCTCCTGATCGCCGCTCGCCATCGCTGCGCCATCCTCGCGCTCCTCCTCCGGCTCCACGACGATCTCCCCCTCTGGCGCCCCCCGCGCCCCTCCGCCACCTTCCGGCTCCCCCGGGGGCGTGGCCTCCCCCGGGCTCCACCGCCCGTCCCCTCAGCGGCCACCCGCCGGCGCCGTGCACTCGTGGCCCTCGTAGTGCACGTGGTTCTTGCTCCCACACTTGACGCAGTGGTGATTGAACCTGCAGGTCTTCCTCCCGCATCCCGCCTGTGAGTTGTGGTCAAAGCATGCCTTCGTCGATTGCTTGTCCTCACCTCGCCGCTTGCCGGGCTTGTCCGGCCTCGCCACACTCGCATCCGGCTGCTCCGGGTCCGACACCCGCGGCTTCTTCGAGTAGCGGCTGCCGGCACCTCCCGCGCTCCAGCTGCTGCCGCCGCCCCCACCGCTGCCTCCATGGCCCTTCTCCTTGATGCCCTTGTCCCGCTTGTACATCTCCCAATGAGCTGTGTACGACACCAGCTCGAAGGTGGTGGAGGCCTCCTTCTCCATCCGCACGCAGAGGTAATCGTAGAACTTGCGGAGGTGGTCCCACGAGTAGTCGATCGACATCAGACGCATCCACTTCCGGAACTGCAACAGCAGGTCCCGCGCATCCTCGGGGGCCTTGCACGCCAGCACCGTGAAGGTCTCGTCCCACTCGTCGAAGCTACGGCAGTGCTTCGCCTTGGCTTCCAGCACCAGCCCCTTCTTCGCGTCCAATCGCCACTTTGCGCCCCCCTCCTCGTAGTCGCCTCCGGGACGCGACACCCGGATGTCCATCCCCTTCAGCGCACCACCTGCGGGGAGGAAGGGTCTGGCAGGCACAGCGATCTCACCTGGCGGGCGCGTGATGTCCTTCACCGCCAGGCTGCCGTCCAGCGCTCGCCGAAGCTCCTCGTCCGTCGCCGTGCGGAGGGAACCGAACCGCGCCTTCGCTGCCGCCCGCTTCTGCTCCTCGCTCTCGCTGTCCTCACCGTCCGACTCGCTGGGTTGCTTCACCGCTCGCCGCTTCCTGCTCTTCGCAGCCGCTGCTACCCACTCCTCGTCGAAAGCCGGTTGCGCGATCCCCGGCACACCTGCCAACGCCTGCTGCATGTCCGCCAGCTCTCGAAGCGCGAGGTCGATGTACGCGTAGAGATGCTTTGCGCGTACCTTCGCGCGCTCCGGGAGCTCTTCCAGCCCGCACTGCTCCTGCTTGCACGCGGGAAACTTGCTGTCCACCAGCTCGAATTCCCACGGCTCCACCCGCCTCGCGGGGTGCCGCCCAAAGCTGTGCCTCACCCGCGCCAGATCGGCTGCTTGGCGCGCTGCGGCCACCCTGATCTCTGTGATCACGCGCTCACACTCCGCCCATGACCACCCTCGGCGCTTCCCCGCTAACGCCCGCGCCACTTCCCGCAGTGATGCGGGCGGATCACGCCTCTTGCTGCCGCCCTGAACGATCGGGCCGCCCCGCCAGCGCTGCCGCGACCGCCGCGTCCACCATGCGCTGCACTTCATCATCTGTGCGCAGCACTCCTCTGGGCGAGGGCCCCGAAGACCCGGGGCTGCCACTCCCGTTCGGAGATGCCTGCGATCCGGGCCGCACCTCCTGCTGCATGTCGCTTGCCGCCGTAGCCCATGCCATGACCCTGCGCCTCTCCTTCGCCGCCACTCCGCGCAGGGCCTCCCACCTGCCTCCTGGCTCCCCCAAGGGCCACTCACCGCGCACCACTCGCCGATCCGTACCCAGGAGTCCCACCTCCACCAGATCGTGGGTGGGACCCTCCAAGTCCCTCGGCATGTCTTCCACGATCGCCTCCTCCAGCCGCTGGAACTCGATCAACATGTCCTTGCGATCCTCCAGCACCTCGCTCTTCGTGGTCGGCCTGGAGGGGTGCGCTAGTACCTTCAGCTTCGCCACCGCCGCGACCCTGGTGCGGGTACACCAAATCGCTGCCCGCCGGTACTGATCCAGCGTGCGGGTCACATCCGGCGAT
>LGRX02013974.1:0-25692 GCA_001247695.2 Cymbomonas tetramitiformis
CGCATCACGCCACTGCACGCTTTGCTGCTGTACTCGCATCACGCCACTGCACGCTTTGTTGCTGTACTCGCATCACGCCACTGAGCGCTTTATCGCTGCGCTATCAACACGGCACTGAGCATTTTGCCTTTGAGAATGATTATGTCTTTGCCTGTCTTTCGCACACACAGACCTGATACCCTTCTTTCATGCGCGGGAAAGTCAAGAGGGGCTTGGGGCCGAGGATGATGCAGGGGCGTGCTACGTTATGTCACCTTGGGTGGATCTTACAATTTCCGTCAACGATAGTGAGGACTCCTGGCAAACAAACACGCATGTGGATTACCTCGGTAGGTGATATCCACGCTGTCTGTAGGCAATTCTCGCACACTTGCACATAACCCTAGAGTCTCTCTATGCTTGCAGACTATCATTAGTGTTCCCAATTGCAGCCACGTCACTGGTATCACTTTTGGGTCTTCCTGATGGTGTCATAATCCCGAGGGGTAGTGGGCCCAGCATGATAAAGTGTGCAGATATGGAATAGGGAGCGCTGGGGGCCTGCGAGGCATGGGGTGAGGAATGACCCCTGTAGCTGTGTTGCACCTGATCATGGAGTTCGGGGACATGTGGCAGGAACCACATTCCTCTACCAATCCAGTTTGGTCTGATTTGGCATGTTTCATTTGGGGAGGTCTGGCTGTTCCTGACGCTCCGCTTGAGCTTTATGCAGCCACGACTGCTTCAGGATCGAACAGATACGTTTGCACACTTGCACTTAGATCTAATCTGCTTTTTTGCCGTATGCCAGTGATTGCCCGATTTCGCGCTACTGCAGGTTTTGCTGGTGGGAATTCGCCGTATCCGATGATATTTGACGAGGGTGGCCACTGGCTGGAAAATCTGTTGACCATCGATCCAGCGCTCGTGCGGCGCATGCCGCCCGTTCTGATGCAATGCGGCGATAAGGAAGTGCTCTTCAGTGAAATACATCTCTTCAGGTGAACACAATGTACTTACGTGAACAAATCTTAGCATCATCCCATCATGCCTCGGCATCTGTGTGTGAGCGGATCTGCAAGGAGTTTGCTTCCATTTTGTTCATGTTATGGAACGTGATATCATATGTTTGTGCGGCGAAGATGGAGGAGAAACCCCTGGTATTCCTCCTTTGTTTGGCATAGCCCAGACTGGTGCGCGTGATGGCTCTGAACGTATGAAGGAACTATGGGGGAAGGACGCAACAAGCCTGCCATCAATAACCATTACCATAAGTGCATGTGTTGATGACGATGCTCAATTATCGAAGTAGTGGTAGAAAATTGACTGGAGAAAACAAGCTAGGCTTATGCGTGGTATGCGCAGGGACCTGTTTCAGCAGCATAACGAGACCGATTGCCATCTGGAGGTATATGCAGACATGGTTCATGTGTTCCAATTTTTCTTAGACATTGATAGAAATGCACAACATGCATTAAAATCGGCCGGCAACTTTCTGAAGCGCCGTATCCCTGTGGATGATGCATAGGCTGTGCAGGTTCAGTCGTGATGCTGATCGTATAAAATTTTTCTTTTGCTCTTCACATCTCATTGCCAACAGGCACACTGCATAGCATTTCATTAAAAATAGCTTTCTTCTTACATGCTTTTAAGTGTGTGAGAGAAAATCTCTTTTTGGAATGTCTTTTCTAGGCTGATTCACAGCTTCACATGCTTTTTAGGCTGATGCACAGCTTCTAAGGCAAAATGTTTAGAGTCTTCTGGGTTGGGTGGGTAGGGAAGACAAAAGAACAGACCTGCGGATTCCCACGGGCGGAACTCCTAAATACCGTCAAGTGTAAAGCCTTTAGATCTAACTCAGCTGCTGATTTGATCTAACGGCTCAGGAAACTCTGATCGATCTACCAGCACAGAAACCTCTAAAATTCCGCAGGCTCCAATTTAACCATTTCTTTTGCTCTTCACATCTCATTGCCATGTAACAGAGATCATTAGGCACACTGCTCTGTGCCAGGCTGCCGCCGCTGCTGCTGCCGCCATCTCGGAGTGGTCCACCCGAAGTACTTCTCCATGTGCTCGTCGGGAACAGCTGCCGGGTCAATGTAGGAGTGGATGGCAGAGGACAGCTGAGACCAGCCGCCCAGGAAGCAGCACTTCTCAAGCGCCGTGGCACGGGTACAAGCCCCCTTGCGGGTGCTGTGGCCAGAGAAGTGTCCCCCTTCCGGAGGGACACACCCCAACCTCTCCAATGCCAACTGCGCCCAGCCATTAGCTTGCGCCGACTGGAGCTTCCCTTGCTCCCACGGCAGCCTCCAGTAGCTGCCCTGCACTTCCGAGCCCGTCACCGGGCGCTGCCCCCAACAGGCATCCCGCACCTGCCGCCAGTGCTGCACAAGCCCCGCCACCCCCGCTGCGGGGATGGTGAGCCTCCTCCTGAGGCGCACGTGCCCCCTGCCCTTCTCCTTGTGGAGAACCACGGAGATGTCATCACCTGTGATGCTGATGTGCTCCCTGCGCATGGAGACGCCCGTCTCTGGCCGGCCGAAGGTGACAAAGGCAAACACCATGTAGGTGCACGCCCTGAGCAGCTCCGTAGCTGCCCGGCCCACCGGCTCCAGCCCCAGCCCGTGCTCATGCACCGCCGAGACATATCTGGCAGGCAGCCAGGTCCGCACCGTCTGCTCCTCACCCGCGGCTTCAGCCGCCTGCACCTGGAGGCGGGACATGCCCTTCACTATTCTGGAGATCGCCCGGCCCTTGGCAGGCCCGGGGAACCCCATGTCCTCGTGGTAGTTGTTGATGGCGGACAGGTAGGGCTGCATGTTGGACGCCTGCACCGTGCCCTTGTCCAGCATATGAGCAATGTACAGCCTCACCGCGGCCCCCGTTGCCGGAAGCCACTGCCTGCCTTCCGCCTCACAGAACGCCATGAAGGCCCGAGCCTTCGGCCGGTAGCTGCCCACCGTCTTGTCGCCCAATGCTGCCCCCCTGCATCTGCACTGCCAGCGGCATCATCCTGGGGCCAATACACCTTCACCTTGAAGTCACTTGCCAGCCCCGCCTGCGGAGCCCGCCCGGCTGCCCGCCTCCCATCCTGCAGGTAATGGCTCACCGGGAGGCGGAGATGCGGAACATGATGCCGTCCCAAGTTGAGGCCCCGAGCAGCTCGGACCCTCCCAGCCGGCTGGGAGTAAAGAGGTCCCTGCTCCGGGGCAGGATCACCACCTCGTCGGCCATGGCCTCCAGCTGCTGGAACCACATCTGCCCCAGCCAGTAGGGCGCCACCACCGTAGCGGCGCACCTCTCCTCCCGAAGCTTGTGCGCCACCTCGTCGAGGAAGGACCACGGGGGGTTGACCCAATTGACCTCTCCTAGCCAGGAAAAAGCCAAAGAGTCCACGCCCTCGCACCCCGGGTCGTGCCACTGTGCGTAGTAGCGCGGCAGCTGAGCGGAGAGCTCCGAGGCGAAGCGGTCCACGGTGTGCTGGTGCCATTCCCGCTCTGCCCACTGAAACCGCCTGCGGTTCAGCTGCCAGCCGTCCAGGTCCCGGTCCCGAGACAAGCGGTCGGCCCACTCGTTTGCCTCGCGTCTGATGTACCTCGCCTGGAGCTCGATGTCGTTTAAGTCCAGCAGGATCCACAGGCGCCGCATCCGCCGCATCAGCTCCGGGTTGCGCGACGTGAAGTGCAAGAGCATGGCCACCACCGCCTGGTTGTCGCAGTAAAGGCGCACCACCTTGCCGGTGAGCTCTCTCAGGAAGGATTGCACCGTTTTGTACATGGCCTCCAACTCCAGGTGCGTAATGTGTAGACGCCGTAGCTCGTCGGACCAGAAACCTCTTGCCGCGTGCTTGAGGTTCAGCACCCCGCCCCATGCGAACAGAGACGCGTCGGTGTGCACCTTCGCTCTCGTGGGGCTGCGCCAGATCTTGCGACCGTTCCACCGGCTCTGAGCCGGCAGCCTGAGCCACCACTCGATGTCGCTCCACGCCTGCCGTGTGAGCTTCACCTTCGCGCCCCATCCCCGCCTCGTGGAGAGCACGAAGTGGAGCTCCCTGAGATACAATCTCGCCGGAGGGACTGCCAGATACACAGACTGGCAGAGCCCCGTGAACGCTGCCAGCTTCCGAGCTGGGAGCCACCTCCGCTGTCGCGACGCCTCGCTGAGAAGCGCCTTGGACTGCAGGTGAATCTTCTGCAGCCTCGCCGGTGTCACGCGGAACTGTCCCGCCTTGAGGTCCACCTCGAGCCCGAGGTGCTCCACCAGCTGCGTCGGCTCCCATTGCCCCTTCTTCTCGTTGCGCGACAATCCGAGTCTCACCAAGACCCGAGATGTCAACTCGCGCGCCCTGAGCGCCTCGATCCTGCTGCTTAGCAGCAGCAGGAAGTCGTCCATGTAAGGGAGCACCCGCGCCCCCTGCTGATGCTCCTCGCGGCCGCATCCTCCAGCTCGTCTGCGAACTGCCCAACGTCGTCGCACCTTGCTTCCGCTTTGCAGCTTCCGCACTTCTCCCGCCATCCTCCGCGGATCTCGGAGAACGCAGGCACTCCACGAGCACCTTCATGACCTTGACGAAGATTCGAGGCGAGTCGTTCCAGCCGAAGGGAAGGGCGCCGCACTGGAATAACTCCCCCCGCACGTCGAACTGCATGTACTCCTGGAAGGCGGGGTCGATCCCCACGACGTGGTAACCGTCCTGGAGGTCGAAGCTGATGCACCAGTCGTTCGGCTTGGCGAGCCATCGCAGCTTCTTCAGCGTCTCCATCTTGCAGCGGGACTTGACACAGTGTGCGTTCAACCAGCGGAAGTCCATCACTAGACGCCACTTGTTCGTCCCCGGCTTCGGCACCAGGAACACTCGGGGTACGTGTCGTCGCCTCCTCGCTCGTACCCATGCGCCCGTTTTGAGACACCGCTCGGTCTCTGCGGCCATCCACTCCAGCTGCGGAGGGGTGACGTCGCCCAACGACACCGTGATCGAAAGGCAGAGGCGCCTTGTCGACCTAGCGCATCTTTGCCCCTTTGCTGATCCACTGCATCACCTCTGAGTTCGCGCCAGCTGCGCGCCATGCCCCCCTTCTGCTCCGCACCCTTTCCTGCAGGGTGGGCTCTTTCCGTTGGACGCCCCGAGGGCGGAAGGCGTCCAATATTTCCGTGATCGGAAAGTTAGGTCTGGGCTTGGGCGCCTCGCCCAAGCCCTGACCCTTCACCTCCCTTGCCGCTGCCGCGACCTTTTCCAGCGCCACCGCCCGCCGCGCCTTTGCCGTTGCCTCCCTGACGGTCACGAAAAGACGAAACTTTGGCGTTGGCCTTGGCGTGCGTGTTCATGGTGTGCTTCGCCTTCGTGGTGTCGAACTCCTTTAACCACTTCGTGAGCACTGAGTCGCTCACCAGCCCGTCGCTGCCTGCGTACACCTTCTCCTCGATGAAGGTCAACTTCGCCCGCAACGCCTCAGCTCAGCCGTGCGATGCCGCGTCAGACTCCATGCTCGCTCTGAGCTGCAACATGGTATATCTGTTGCTCAGAAGCGAAAAAACGCCCTTAAACGTGTTGTGCGCTGCGAAAACACGCTCACCCAATTCCTCCACCGTTGGGGGATCTTTTTCATCTTGACACCAGTCCAAGGTAACCTCGGAAAACGCGATCGCATCGTGCAATAAGTACGAAAGCGCAGGGGCAAGCACCAACTGCTCGTAACGCATGGACGAGTTGGTGCGTTTGGATAGGGCGTCGTAGGTCTTGTCGTTGTACAGGTCGTACATCTGCGGCATATCGGTCTCCAGTGTCGCAGGTCTCGCAGGGAACGGATTCCCTTCAACGTGTGGGACATACGGGAGTTTTTTCAATGCCTCCAACTCCGCGTCTCCGCTCTGAGCGGAACCACCAGCCTGCGAAACGCCTTTCGCTGCCGTCGCCTCCGCGACTTCAACCCTCGCTGCGAGAGTCTCCATCTGCTTCATCATGAGCTGCATCATAGTGCTATGTTGCTCCAACAGAGCTTCCATTCCGGTCTTTGCTGCCAGTTGTTCAGCCGCGCCAGCATTGTTCTCCGACGCGCCTTGCTCACCGTCTTGACTCGTTGTCGTAAGTCGTCAAGGGTTTAGACTTCCACAGTGACGTTAGAATGTGGGGTAAAATTTTGCAGTGTGCCGCACTAAGAAGCTCTCCGCGAGGAAATTTTCTTGTGAAGTTCTTTTGCGAAGGTAAAAAGAACAGAGCTGCGGATTCCCACGGGCGGAACTCCTAAACACCGTCAAGTGTAACACCTTTAGATCTAACTCAGCTGCTGATTTGATCTAACGGCTCAGGAAACTCTGATCGATCTACCGGCACAGAAACCTCTAAAATTCCGCAGGCTCCAATTTAACCATAACCCACATAATCAGAACGTGCAGTACTAATGTATCTGCCTGTGCCATTGACGTGGTGTTGTTCAACATTGTCTGCATTGCAATGCTGTTCAACTTTCCGATGATATCTATCTGTCGATGTCTGACATGTCTTACGCATGATCCTTATGACGGATTCTTACAAGAGGACACAATAAACTTGGACTCCCTGTGCTCGTCACGTCACATTTGGCGGGTTCAATCAATCGGATAGTACACAGTATCCAGTTATGATCCGTCATCGATACCATGCCTTGATGCGTGACCTATTCCAAGACAGGTAAACGGCCGAGTCTCTGTTGCGTCGTGGAGCAGTCCTGTAGCGGATGACATCAATATAACCTGACCAAGAGAAATCCAACGTGGATGACGATACGTGGCAAAATACGACGGTCCGATCAAAAAATTTGCTACGGCTAGAATTGCTCGAAAAATGGTGGGTACGAGACCCCCTCACATTAACCTTCCCTTCAATATTATATTTTCGTGGTATTGCCGGTCATAATATGTTGAGATCTAGCTGGCAGCCCTCCCAGGAGTCCTGGCGTAGGCCCCATATTGTTTCATAGATAGCCGATGTAGCGGGATACTATTTACAGCTCGGATACATTACGTAACGCATTCGACGGGGAAACGATTCGACTGCTAAAATGTTGCAATATCTACATTCAATCCTGCGAACAGTTCTCCAGTGGCCATTTGTTAATACGACAATTCAAGAGAGTCTCCTCTTCGTCTGTCTCTCTCGGCTTATCGCGGGTGGCGTACGCGACACGGCTGTATGTTGTATGGCATTTTAAGACAATAACTGCCTTCGTTTCTGACAGATTCGCCTCTCGATCACGGTCGACCACATTGTCATGTTTTATGCATGTTGCGTTTTGCAAGGGATGCCGCGTTTTGCAATGTTCAAATGGGATTTGTTAAATAACAAATATGCATTCAACGGTTTCTCTTCCGCAGTTTGCCTCTGTTTAGCCAAGTAAATTTTGTAAGATCGTGTATTAGGCCAAGTAACTTGTTGCTATATAACACACATTCGTATTGAGTCTGTGGGTACCCGCATCGCAGAGAATGTTATTAACCCATATCGCTACTATTAAACGTTTGTACCAGGCGGATTCTTAACACTTGATTACTTATAATATAGGTTTGTTTGTTTGTTGGTTGGTTGGTTGGTTGGTTGGTGTGTTGGTTGGTTGGTTTGTTTGTTTGTTAATGGTTTTCTTCATATGAGCTATTCAGCGGGTGTGTTACTATTTATTTGGGAATAGAAAAGTAGTCGCTCGGGGAATAGGGGGATTTTGGCTTCTCAGGCATAACTTTTCTCTGCATGAGACACACGACATCCGGACGGACGCGGACACACGACAACGACAGGGACATACGAGACCATCGCATGGCCAGCACCGGCGCAGGCGGAGAAGCAGAATCCAGTCTTCCTCGACAACCACTTCCGCACCCGATCGACACGCAAATATTAAATGCTCAAATTCAGATTTCATTCAGAAATCAGAATGCAATCCAACGAGGGATACTTGTCACCGGACCGATCGAACGTAGAGTATTCGTACAACCTTATATGTTCCTCATCAAGCTATCCCGCACGCCCTTAGGTGAAGCAATAACTGCTCAGGACATCACCGAAGTCGTCTACACCTCCCTTTTCAGGCCGCTGGAACGTGCAACGAGTGCGGTGTTCGGTACACTTCTGTATGCCGAACACAATACAAGTTTGCATATCAATTTTTCGGTAGGTTTATTATGCTTCCCTGCTAGGCATGAGTCGAGCCGCTGACTCGATGCATGCCCAATCACCCCCTCTAACGCGCCGCGTCCAGACTCCTAAAATCTGAACGGATCTTGCGTGTGCAAGAAATGGTAATGCGAGATTCCTAAGACACCGAAGAGTTGATATGCAAAGGTGTATTGTATTCGACATACAACATACATCAGTTGTATACCGAACACAACACTCGCTGCACTATCCAGCGGCCTTGAAGGGAGCTGGAAGCGATTTCAGTGCAGTCCTGAGCAGTTTTCGCTTTACACTTAAGTGTTATTAAGCTTGATAGCTTGATGAGGCGAGTAGCTGAGTACAAGTGACAAGGCTGTACGAATACTGTACGTTCGATCGGTATGATAACAAGTATCCCTCGATGTATCGCATTCTGATGTCTCAAATCTGAATTTAATCATAAAGAATATCGAGTGTCGATCGGATGTGGCTGTCGCGTGGTGGAAGCCTGGAACATGAACGAGGGCATGCTATTTCCGGGGGAATAAAAAAAGGAGATTCGGGAATAAAATCGGTCATTGATTTTGGGGGAATAGTGATTACGACATTACGTAATATATACCGTGCACGAAGAGTTGTGACACTCTCCCGACTCTGTACTGGTGACGGTGGGAGTCGGAATCCGACTTCCACAAGTAAATCGAAGTAGCCTACCACGGACTCGTCAACTCTGGTCGGGCGCTGTTAAAGGGTGTGAACGCACCGCTGTCGAGGGGAACCAATATCGTTTGTTAGTTATTAAGTATGCAAATGCAAGTTATCGCTTGCCGGCCCCAACTTTGTTGCGCTACTGCAGGCACACCCCCTTGTGATTTTAGTCACATTAACTGAAGTACACTATTTTTCAGCGTTCGTAAGGAATATGCTCGTGTTCACAAGGCGAATACTTTTTTTTTTGAGCTATTGATCGACCTCATCCGCAACCGCATTAGCTTCGTTTGCAGTCGCGACTGCAAGCTTGATGCGGTTCAAGATAGGGTCGACTAATTCACGGCAGCCGAGGGGTGTGCATGCGTTCTAGCGCAAGAAACTTGGCAGACATATTCGTATCAATAATATGAATATGCGTCTGTCGTCTCCCTTTGAAGATACTCTCAAAACGTTGTATAAATGAGATAGATAAGAATGTAACGTAATACTTATTCCCAAGAAAAACATAAAGGATTTTATTCCCGATTCGCATTTTTTATTCCTGCGGAATCATTTCCACATGAACGCGGAAGGCTGGATTCTCCGCCTGGAGCTGCGTGGTCATGCGATACTCTGTCGCTGTCGTGTGCCCGCGCCCGTCCGGCTGTCGCGTGTCTCATGCAGAGAAAAGTTATTCACGATAATCGCTTCGTGTGTAGCCTTGTTTGCCCCGTCACGCCGGGACACGCGTCTTGATTATCACGGTCTGATTTGACAATCGGATGCCTCTGTTGCTTGGCACATATCGCACAATGCGTGGTGGTAAGCCAGAGTGAATACTATAAAAGTTATTCACGATAACAAAGACACAATCCCCCTATTCCCCGAGCGACTACTTTTTTATTCACAAATAATTATAGGGGGGTACGTGAACGTACACGTGGGGGAAAAAATATCCCCTCCCTACTTGCGAACGCATATTAAGGATGTGATTTAAGGGGACCATGTTACAAGTGTCACGAAGTAGGTCTAGGTGACATGGCATGGCATGCCATGCCATGACAAAGCTAATGACACGACATGACATTTGATGGTTCCCGAATGGATTAAAATTATCCCCCACTCAAATTATCTCCCACTCGCAAGGAGCGCGATGGGGGCACCGCGATGGGGACGTGATGAGGGGGCGATGTGGGCGCGATGAGGGGGTGATATGCGCGTGTTGAGGCGCGATGGGAGGGCGATGGGAGCGGCGATGGGAGGGTGATGGGGGAGGGGTCGATTAGTGGGCGGACGATGGGGGTGGGGGGGAGGGGGGGTGTTCGAATAATATTTTATTCGTCGACGATCAAGAATTTTCTTTATTAAATGATTATTTGATATTTCTATTCGATTTCGCTGCTCCCGCTTCGCGTCGCGGGGATTTCGCCCCCGATCCGCTCGCGCTCGCGCTCCTTATCCATCTCTCATTTTCATTTGTCAGTTTTTTAGTCATACACGGCACACGGTTTATAGTGTTAAACAATCTCTTTATGAGAATGAATTATTCGCTAATTTATCATTACTTACGTTTTTAACGATACCAAAACATAGATTATACCCTCCCGTCTCCGACGGAGGGCCCATGCGGCGTTTAATGTGTCGTAGTCGTCGTGGTCACACTTTCGTTTCAGTACGTGGTCGCCAGGTTTTTATATCCGAAAATGCATGAAACATGAAACGAGACATGAAACGCAGTCCGCAAAGCTCCCAGAACGAAAGTTGGTGACACTTTCATGAACGTCGCCTGTATGGGCTGCAACAGGAATTGTACACAAAAAATGATTTTCCCGTGTGTCGTGGTCGTCGTGGTCACACTTTCGTTTCAGTACGTGGTCGCCAGGTTTTTATGTGACATGAAACGCAGTCCGCAAAGCGACTCCCAGAACAAAAGTCGGCGACACTGTCGATGTCGCCTATCGTGTGGGTTGGAATGGTATCATCTCACGGCATAATCTCACTTTCCAATGTTGATCGTTGTTTGAAAAATTATTCCGTAGTAATGGGGGTGTGTGGGGGCGTACCCCCCACACACACACACACACACACAAGGGCGAAGTTTAAAAAGTACCGTAGTAATGGGGGCGGGGGGGCGCCGGAGCCCCCACTGGGCGAAGTCTTTAAAAAGTTCCGTAGTAATGGATACCACGTATGACGAATAGCACAGCATGACGAATATCAAATGCCAGGTCGATGTGGCGGCTGGCGCTCATCAATGATTACGTATCGCTGTCACAGTGTGTGAACCATGCACGCGACCCATAAAATTCTCGGCCGAGAATCTGAAATTCTCGGGCGAGAATCGGAAATTCTCGGTCGAGAATTCTGATGATGACAGGTGATGTGGCGGCTGGCGCCCATCAAAGGGAAAGTCGCGAGTCAACACGCGATGCCGATGACCGACGCAACGCCCCGACGAGAACTACACTGCAATATTATATGCCTGAAAAAAACAGACGATGTGAAAAAAAAAAGACGAGGAGTGCGTGGGCAGTGAGATTGGATATATAGACGCTCTATTCGTTTACCCGCGAACGCCGGCGTTCGTCCCATTTACCAGCGAACGCGTTTGTCAGGTTGAGCAATATGGAAGATTTCGCGCTTGATGACGTTGAACATTCTTTGGTTGCGATGCGACGTTTCACGGACGAACTTTACTACCATACACACACGACATTCACTCCCTGATGGCTACGGTAGGATTCCATTCGACCCGTCGGCCATCATAGCATGTCTATACAACTTAGAAAAGTAAGATGAGACATCCACTGACAGCAGTATTACAGGGCGACATTGAACAGAGGATAAATTCCCCACTGGTGCATGAATCGGGCTACGATGGGTTCACAACAAACGTCCATTAAATTGTGTTACTCCATGAGCCGATGCATAAGGGACTCCCAAAGCCCTCGTATACGATAACTGATGCAGGCACAAACCCCTGTGTATGTATCTATTGGCCCTGTCTTAAAAGGAGTGAGTTTTTCCCGTTCATGCGAAATGCAGGATCCTGGCGCGATATTCCACAATCATTTTGAGCACTCGCGATGAATGGGCACAAAGTGTGCATACATATGCCATCGACATGGCACCATGCCTCAAGCAGAGCAGAAACAACTAAGTGTGAATGTCCTGCGGACAAAGCAAAATTTGAATCAAAAGGATCCCAAGTCTCTAAAAATCGCCTGAATGCTTCAGCTGATGTGATGTACCTGCCCTAAATTCTGTGTTTTATCACAAAATCGTGACAAGCTTAGTTCAAGAAACTTAGGTGCCAGCAGAGCCAGAATAGGATTCGGTGAATAACCACCCACTACGATCGGAGCTGGCATACTCTGCTCCTTGATATGGGTGCGTGTGGCCATGCACTGACTGTGCTATCTTATACAGTTTCCTTCGATGTGATTGGGACAACTTGGTAAATTTTGAGGTTTCATCCCCAGAAGCATTGTCCTTGTAACCATGCTTCAGCTTTTCGTGTTCTATCTTTTTGAGAACTGCGTTTTCCTGCAAGAAGACCCAAGACGCTCCCCCACCCCTTAGGCACAAGGTAAATGCATCTTGTTGCCACCCCTCAGGCACAATCAATGTCTGCCTCTCCCGAACCCCTCAAGCACAGGGAGATAACGCCGGCAGCTGCGGGCCGAGGAAAGCTGAGGTGCGCTCCATGCAGCTAGGCCAAGTTTTGCAGTTGGAAGCATAATGCCATATCAATCTTTGCTGGAAGGGAGAGGAGGGGATAGCGCCGGCTTATAACACCATGCATACTTGCTGGAAGGAAGAGGAGGCGGCAGAATTAGGCTTTTCAACAGCTCGTAACCTGAGCCAGCCAGCAAGATAGGAACCCACCTTTGCCAATAGCACTCTGGCACCGGCACTGCTCGCTTTTCCAACTACCGCTTTTGTGAGGGGGCTGAGATCATAGAAGCGGCTGTGAATTGGTTTGTGCGCGCGGCCCTGCAAACTCCAACTGGTTCCATGAGGTAGGTCCAATATTGTGGGTGACACATCGTTGCACGGGCCTTGCAGAAAAAGAGCAGAAGTATTCTACACTTTAAAGCCAGATCAGAAATCAAGATCCAGTATTTAATGCGCACAACACGAGATGTCCTCTACAGGAAGTGGGTCTGAGCAGAATTCCAGAAAGGAAGCAGTAGTGATTGAGGTAACCCACCCGATATTTCTGCATTATTTTCATTGCGCCCGGCGCCGACTGCAAGAGGCTTATCTCACTGTGGTAGTCGTGAGGGTCGAACAAAACTGAAATCATTTCATCCATCTGCATCGCCAGGTGGATAGGAAAGTGAGGGATCGGGCATTGTCCGCTTTGCAGCTCATGGTGAAGGACACTCAGCCGAGGGGGGCAGCAGCCACAATGCTCTAAAGGACTCAATGTTTGAGCTTTACATTATGCCAGGAGCATAATGTAAGCAGTGCCCGAGGCCTCTGGGCGCACCTGCAGTAGGCAATCCTTGCCCTCTTCGGAGGAAGCCCAGTTCGGGAAAGAGGTCGTGAAGAGTCGGTCCACCATGACGCGCATCGACAGCAGCAACACGGGCAGTGTGAACAGAAAGTGAGACTTTCGTCTTCGATATCTGTCGGAGCAGCCACTCCAATATGTGAGGCCATACGTGATATGTAAACGAGGATTCAGCAAGCAAGAACAGGGTGGGGCCAGTGACGTGGTATCCAACACAAACAAACACATCTGAGGCATCTGGCTTTCATTACTCCACAGAACTGTTTGCGGCGGACGCGAAATAAAGCCCAAACGATACACCGGCTCGAGCTGCAGATCTCGCGCGGCTTGGAAGCCGAGGTTCCCCTCAGTCGGCTCAGGGTACTTCCAACCCCTCTTTGCTCTCAGAACGCTGCTTGCGCACGTCACCGCCTGGGACAATCCGATACCGTTAAAGAGTTTCGGCTTTTGAGTACGTCGTACCCCTATCTTTGGCACAGTTTCACAGCTATACAGTGCTGAAGTCTCAACACAGCACACGCACGAGGCGGGCGATTCTGCCCACGGGATGGAACCTGCGGCAGATGGTGGCATAGTCCTGGTGGATTGTGAAGACGGCCTTTTCTTGCTGCGCATCGTCGAGGCTAATGTTGCGTATGAACATGTGGTAGAAGCAGGTGGCGGTGGTGCGGAAGAGCCGCACAGTGCTATCAGAGCTGAGCTCGGAGATAGTCATCTGGAAGTCCTCTGGGGTGATCCGAGACGTTAGCGTATCCTCCGCGAGACCGTCCTTCCACTCGAGCAGAGACGTCTCAAACGCGGTCTGACAGTGTAACACCGCAGCGTCGTTTACGTGAAAGTTCTGATTCAGCTCCTGAAGGATCTCCTCCTTCACAAAGTCCGACTTCTTGCTTGTGCCCTTACTACGTTCCTCACTGTGCCCCAGCCCCGAAAAGTCAGCCCGCCGGAACTTGAGGCACTGGGAATGAGGAGTGCTCTCACCCAAGCACTCTTGGCGATCTGGGCCACCAGAGTCGCACAAAGCTGTAACACTTCCAATAGTTAAACACATCTCTTTCGAGGAGAACCTCTGCGAGCTGCGACGCGTCCTACGAGGCATGCGAGGGGCCTCGGAGAAAGTCCATATTGTTTTCGCAGGTCTCTCCGATGACAGGCACGCCGGCTGAAGCCTTCGACGACGGACTTTAACGAACGAATGAAATGTATGAAAGTAATGGGGCACGTCCGCAAAAGCTAAAGCGGGTCCGTTCACAGAATCCCAAGCCCCAGGCAGCTGGCCGCACCTGTCTTTACCGATGCGCCTCCCGGATTTGATGGGGGGTCTCCCGGAGGTGGACGCGGCGCCGGGGGCATCGACAGGCATGGCGACAGAGGGATCGAGGTCGGGGTCATTGAGGATCTTGAATGGGTACAAGTATTTCCCCCCCATTTCCTCAAACGTATCTAGGCCCTTCTCAGGATCCTCAATGGTCTTTCTGCCTTGCTGTAACAGAAACCCTCGCCATGCCGCCCGTCTGACTTCACCTCCCCATTTTCAACCTACACGAGTGGTTTGGCCACACCAGAGGCTTAAAAGCTTGCATTCTACATCGAGAACAAACGCCAGGGCGAGTGGAAGTGGCCTCCGCTGCAGACGTGAAATCACTCACAAGATCGTAACAAGTGGAAACCAAGTTATGCACGCTTCTCAATTACTCTTCCCCAGCTTGCGAGGCGTGCGCTAGTGGCTGCGGAGGGACAGTCGTCTCTTCCGAGACCACCTCAGTTGCATCGCGCAAAGCAAGGGTTCTGGATTCAAGTCTGCGCGCGCGAATGCTACTATGCGTTTGTCATCTGTTTTGAAGCCCCCTCAAATACCAACTACGTCCAGCCGTGGATATGAGTTGATTTGCTTTGCGCCCCTCCAGCAGTCGTTGCAGCGCGCACTCTGAAACGCCCTCGACTGCACCAACTCGTGCAAGCGATGTAAACTATGCTTTATGTCCGTTTATATCCATTCCTTCCTATTCAGGAGATCTTATCTGACTATTTCTTGTCCCGTGAGAGGGTTGTCCTATACCCCCAATTAAATTTGCGGCGAACTGTGAAAAACATGGTTTCGGTAGAGTATTACGTGTCCACCCTGCTCGCCCTGGTGTTTCAAAGTATTTGCAAGATATTTTCTTCGTGGAAAATGTTCTATTGTCCCAACGCTCTGATTACGCAATGGTCAATGGCAAATTCTCTGTTACTCGGCAGTCTGTGACACTGTCCATTCCTCTTATTTTGTAACGGTCTTCGCAAAATGTGAGAACGGGGACAACGGCTGCCTCTCCCGCTTATGCTGGTGAACAGGTTATCAGCAGCTTTCGCGAACACCCTCAAAACACCAGTTTTCACTGGAAGGCCGGAAAATTTCATCGCAGCTCGAAACAACGCCTTTAAAACCTTAACTCGGCACCTTGCTTGCCGCGATGCCGTTCCCTTCACTTGGTGCTGCAGGACGCTGGACTCTGCTTTTCCAGCTCGCGCCCGTACTGTTGCATCTCGTCCGATTAGCGAAGCTCACTGTGCACGCGAACACTGCGCACCTTGAACAACCGGTCTCCGGCGCTCTCGACCTCCGGCTCCAACTGTTCCACATTCTGCAGCATACCGAGTGCTAGAACTTCGTGTGGCTTGGCGCGCCCTGCCTTCTGCTGCAGTTTGACTTCATACTGTGTACGCAACAATGGGGCAACCTGTCAGGATACTCACGCAGCGGGCTCTAGTTCTAGAAGCAGGGAAACCCTCGGATACTGGTGTGCACGTACATTGATACTGGGAACTGTGAGGTCAATTTGGTCCACGAGAGCACCGCGCGTTTTGCAAGACACCTTCACACACGTCTCCGACAACGGAATCATCTTGCGAACCAACTCCATATTCGCTTTCGTGGGTGTGGCGCCGATGCTCTCCAACAGCTTGGTCGAGTACTCATTAGCAAAGGCCTGCGAGCAAGCTTCACGTCTGGAATTATCAAATTTCACGCCCGAAATATCATATGAAGTACTCGTGAAGGAATAATATCGTTTCTCAGCAGGGGCACCTTGTGTACACTTTTTTCGTCCACCAACTCCGCGTCGACCTGGTTTTTCAGAGGAATTGAAATAATGGTTCGAGCTTTTGGCACTTCGTTCTCTGGAGCCCTACGCCCCCGTGATCTAGCACGACCGGAATGTACAGAAGTCTGCGAGCCACGCGACATAATTTATGTTTTTTTCTATGGTAAAGTTTCACCACGCGCGCCTTGAGGTGCCGACATCTGTTGACCTGTAGAGAAACAGCATGAAGGGTGAAAATATAAGTCAACGCTCGGTGTTAAGGGGGATCGATAAAAAATATCGCTTTTCGATATGCCTCCACACTCACTCGAGTCGGGAATGCGGACGTATTCGGCTAATTTCTCGCTGGGACTTCGTAAATAAAGGGCCTCGTGCGTATATGTTTTCTGTTTGGTGCTAAAAAGAAAGAGAAAGATGCAGTTGCCCTACTCTCGCAAGCCAGAGGTTACGAGCTTCGGCCGCTGCGCGGCCGATCGCGCGATTCTCGACAGAAAGCAATGGAAAGCAGCTCGTAACCTCTGGTTCTTTTCGTGGTTTGGCCTGAATTTCGCTACCTTTTCCTTCCAGAAAACCTACGCGAACCGCGGAAACGCCTGTTTTGTATGCTTACTGTATACTGAAAAAAATGTAACTGTTACCGCGCGCAGCATATAATATTCAGCTATTAGGAAAGTTCGTTGATTAAGCGGTCCACGATATACTGAAACCTCGAGGGTGCTCCTTAACCCCTTAGTTGCGGTTGGAATTTTTTGCAAAAATACGTGGTTTGGGGACAATTCAAAGTATTGCGTGATCGTGGCCGCATGCACGCACACGACATCATGTATGTTATAGGAGACCATCAAATAAGCCACAACGAATCATGGTATAGCCATATCTATCGTATATCTCGAGATATATGGATTATCCAACCAAAATTTTGAGTATTCGTGAGCACAGAAATTACGCATACGTCTTGTGTACGCGATGCGTGACTGCAGTCTTATTGACCTGTATCATGGTAAAATATCGCGGAAATTAACATGTTAGACTATCCCTAATCCATAGTACGCATTAATACCGCCCAATGTGCCAAAAAATACCAAAAATGGCCAAAAAAACACCGAAAAAACACTTGGATTCAAACGTTTTCCATACTTAAGCTAAAACTCAGGTGATTTTGCTCATAAAATGAGACTATGTGGTGATATAATACCCCATGTTGCATGCGAGACTGGCGTTGGGATCCATTTCTATCGTATATTTCCACACGTGGCCACGTATATGCTTACCAATACGGGATCGTGTTTATGGCTTGGTTAGCTACTTTTCAAAGCCAAATTTAAGCGCAAAATGACACAAATAGACAAATTTGGGTTTGGAAATACTAACACGTGAGAGAGATATCGCACTAGTATATGTGCTATACTATCGGTTAACCTGTAGCCATATATCATGAGTGCACCCACAAACCTTACAATATTCGATGAGCCGCAACCGCGCATATGCAGTTTCATGGTAAGCCACGCTCTCATTTTCGAGGCCTTGTTGAGAATTCTCAACGTGTCGCAGCTAAGGGGTTAACATCCCCATGAAGTTCCTTTCTGGCTCGACTTACTCTGCTTGATGCGACGAGTTGGGGTCGCTGAGAAATCAAGCGATGGGCAGCAATGGAGGTGAGGATTTCTTTCAGCGGTTCCTTAATCTGATTAATTTAAGTTTTTCGAACGTATGGGGGGATGTTTAGAGATGTCTGAAAGGTATTTGGGGTGCAATATGGCTACAGGCGCGTCGGTGATACAGTTTTGTCGCATTTCGAACTCGTATAACTTGAGTTGTGGGACAGGGATGGAGGTGCGGATTTCTTTCAGCGGTTCCTTAACCTGAATACTTTAAGTTTTTCGAACGTATGGGGGGATGTTTGGAGATGTCTGAAAGGTATTTGGGGTGCAATATGCGTGCAGGCGCGTTGGTGATATAGATTTGTTGAATCTCGAACTCGTATAACTTGAGTTGTGGGACAGGGATGGAGGTGCGGATTTTTTTCAGTGGTTCGTTATGCTCAGTACTTTGAGTTTTTCGAACGTATGGCGGGATGTTTGGAGATGCATGAAACGTATTTGGGGTGCAATATGCGTGCAGGCGCTACTGCGGTATATAATGGGCGCATTAGACACGACTATAACTTGAGCTGTGGGACAGGATGGAGGTGCGGATTTTTTCCAGTGGTTCGTTATGCTCAGTACTTTGCGTTTTTCGAACGTATGGGAGGATGTTTGGAGATGTCTAAAAGGTATTTGGGGTGCAATATGCTTGCAGGCGCGATTGCGGTATAGATTTGTGAAGTGTGACACACCCAAATCTTTAGCCATGAAACCGCGATGGAGGAGCGGACTTTATCGAAGGGTTCCTGCTTATGCATATTACTTTGAGTTCTGCATACCTATGGGGGTTTGTTTTGAGATGCCTAAAGGGATTTGGGGGTGTCCTATGACCACAGGAGCGAATAGAGACAATTGAGATTTGTAGCTTCTAGAACTTCAACTTGAATAGTGGAAACGTCACATAAGGTGATATTTGTGCCTCTAGTCCTTATCTAGCGTGTACAAAACTAATGACATCACATAAAAGCATTCTGAGGAAACCCCTATATATTCACATGAGTTGTCATCACTACAAATGACATGGGTTTCGAATCATCGAAATGAGTATAACTCCGATGAATTCATTAGTACAGGGGCCTCACACAATGAGTTGTGTGATAGAATGTTCCACTAACTCATCGTGACGCAGAGTGATTATAACCATGAGCAGGTACCCTTGGGAAAAGCGCCATGCCCTCGGTGTCTAGACTCTCTGTTCGCGCCTGTTCTATCAGAGTGCATCAAGGTTTATGGCCTGATAGCTCGTATGTGGCAGGTCACTTGTGCCTCGCTGACCAGTGTGGATATCTTCACAAGGCTCAAAATTTAGCTTCCCAAAATAAAAAGAAAAGTGTTTTACTTTGCAGGACACTTTTTACACTAGCAAGGCATTCAAAGACAACATGCCAACAAGTATCCATCCCGTTGGCAACTTCGCCAAGCGTAAAAACGATACTCTCAACTCAAACCTACAAAAGGAGGTGGCTGCTGAATACCCGGCTCCGACATGTTGGACCCATCTTCCTTTGATGCGAATAGATCACATTATGTTGGCACAACCAACTTTGCAGGACACTGACCAAATCCATCAGACACTTCGCGTCCGCCAACACGTTAGAGTTGACGATACTGCAAGTGATCATTTCCCGTTGCTCGCAGACTTTGATTTTGTGTAATTGACTTTGCAAAGGCTGATAGATGCAAACGAATTTCGAATCGCTGACTATCAAAGTCAAAAAAGTTATGCAGAAATGTGCATGCAACGAAGTGAACTATATTCATGCATTGGTGGGTTATCTAGATGTGTCAGGAAATCCAACCGTGTGCTTGGCGCTGGCGAATTGGTATGTCGCTCGATGAGCTTACGCATAGTCTGACATCATTCTGCTCTACGGTTAATGGCAGAGGTATAGATGTTTCTAATTTGAAGAGACACAAAGGAGGGCTAAGGAAACCGCTTCCTGTAGGTCCGCGCGCCAGAAAAGTGACCGCTGTCCTATTTCTCCCTGTTCTCAAACGAAGCGAACCTTCTCCCGTGCACCACAGACTGATTGTATGATGGCGGTCCTAGGAAAATTATACTCGTGAATTCATGCTCTGACGACCCGCTACATTTTAAAGTTTCTTTGCTCGATATTCCAAAATATTGCCAAAATTGTGTCATCAATGCATGTCTCCTGAATCGCGATGGTTTATTGCTTTATTAGCTTGGGCGTGCAGATCCTAGAAGCCCTTGAGCAGGGATTTCACCATCTGTAAAGAAATCGATGTTTAGACAAATATTTGCAAAGTTGTGAACGATTAAGTGTAGGGGGTGTGGATGTCCATAAAACACTGCTCCAACACAGGGCTAGTGTGAATACTCTTATTTGATTGACAGTGATGTTGGGTATTTTAGCAAAATAAGGCATATCTTCTCACCCAGACCAGTAATTGATATCTCAGCACGCGTCAATTCAAAACTTCCCATATTGATCGCCTAAGAACGAGCCATGATATTACATATTGTCGAAGCGCCGTTTTCGTGTACGTGCCATGAGCCTTGTGGCCGCGCGTGCACAATACTAGCACGCAAGACCAAGGTGGGACCATTTCGGAACATCGCCAATATACGATGGAGTTATCAATGAACGCTGATGATCAGTCTATCATATCGATATCAGTCTGTGGTGCACGGGAGGAGGTTCGCTTCGTTTGGGTAACATGGTTCCATATCTTTAAAATGAATAGTTGGTTAGCGCCCCCTATAGGAGTTGTTTTTTGTCCTTGGGGGGTCAGGACCCCCCCCCTAGAACGAACTCGCACTCGCTCGCGTACACGGCTGGGCGGGCGGGAGTGCCCCACGATACCACCATCACGCGCGCGGGGCGGGCGGGAGTGCCCCACGACACCACCAGCACCCTCGCGGGGCGGACGGGAGTGCCTCACGGCACCACCATAACGCGCGCGGGGCGAGCGGGAGTGCCCCACGATACCACCATAACGCGCGTGGGGCGGGTGGGAGTGTCCCACGATACGTGCCCCATGATACCACCATCACCATCGATCGCGGGGGACGGGAGTGCCCTACGATACCACCATCACGCTCGCGGGGGGGAGTGCACGATACCACCATAACGCGCGGGCGGGTGGGGAGTGCCCCTGATCGTGCCCCATGATACCACCATCACGATCGATCGCGGGGGGCGGGAGTGCCCTACGATACCACCATCACGCTCGCGGGGGGGACGGGAGTGCCCCACGATACCAACATCGCGCGCGCGGGGGGCGGGCGGGAGTGTCCCACAATACCACCATCTCAGGCGCGGACTAGTCACGCAAGGATGGTGGGGGTGGGAGTGTGTGCCCCGCGCTATCGCCTCACATGTGATATTATTATGCGCCGCAGGCGCGAATTTTGAACATTCCCGACTTTTTCGTTGAACAGCACTGGAGTTCTTCTGAGGCAAGGGCGTGTGCTCTAGGACTTGCATTCTGCCCTTGGGGGGTGAGCGCCCCCTAGAACTTGGATTTCGGCCGGGGGTCGGCATCCCCACACACACAAGGAAGTCCGAACCCCCAGCGCCCCCCCGCCCCCACGCCACCAATCTTCGGAAGCTCATGTCTGAAAACATAAAGTTTTCTATATATGCGTTAACATATGCTTGAAAGGAGCAAGCTGAAATATACAAAGCTGAGCTGAGAAAATAATCATATACAACATTTCGCTTAGATGGGATGCTGGACACATGTATTGACCAAACTTAATCGGGGACATGCATGATCTATTGCATTGGCGGTTTGTTCATGGCCTATTTTTGGGACTGACTCCGTTGGTTCCGTAAAGATATCTTGGTTGTCCACTTTTCCGAGACAGTTGCTTCACATCTACACGCGCATCAGTTCGCCATAGTCATTGAGAACCATATAACAAGAACTTCATGCGAAATGCGCACATTTTCACATGCTCCTGTTGAAAACCATGCATACGCTGACAAATTTATTTGGGAACATGGTGGATAACTTTGGGTCAATGGCCGATGGACACATACACCCGACCACCTTGGTTGCGCTGCACCGCCCCCACCACACGCGTACCGTTCAATATCTTTGCCTTCGTTTCTTCAGAGGGGGGGTGCTAGGGGCTCCGAAAGACCTGCAGTGCCGCAACCCAAGCGGCTACCTTTGGTGGTGTTAGGGTACAGTCCCGTTGAACGGCGGAAGCTGCACAAAAGAATATCGGTGGATATGAGTGCGATCACAAAGTGTGTCGCTTGAGCCCAATACTCCTCATATATACTCTAGTGCTCCCATGCATCGTATGCATTACCACCATCGAGTTGTGAACTCGAGAGCACTAGGTGAGCTAACGCATCGGCCAGACAGTATAGCCTTTGATGCTCGCTTGCCGCTCAGTGCATGCTTGAAGCGAAGACGCGTCTTGTCAGAACGCTTCAGTTCTTCAAAAACTTGTCTTGCCTCGACATCTCGATGCCAGATGCTTGGCCTCTCGATGCCAGATATCACGCACCGTAGGTGCATGACAAACATATATGATATGTGGCCTTATGACATGTGACAGTCATGGCATGTATGACACATATGACACGTATGCCATCGGTCATAAACCTGACAGATCTCCCATCTTGGAAGTATTGTGACCTCACAATATAGGAACATACCTTTGTATCAGTCATGTCATGTATGACACATATGACACGTATGCCATCGGTCATAACCCTGACAGATCTTCCATCTTGGAAGTATTGTGACCTCACAATATATGAACATACCTTTGTATATCATGTCTTTGATGTCGTGCTGGCCAGTCTTCTTGGTCCGCAATAAAGTTGCGCCCGGATTCCTGGTCCGCAACAAAGTTGCGCCCGGATTTTCGCATCACTATGAGGCGTCCCTCCCTACAAATTATTGGCCTGTCCGCACGCGTGGAAAACCGTCCGTCCGACGCGTGGACAGCGTACGGACACCCTATGGACGCTTTTTTTGCTAAATCCACACGTGTGAAATTGTCTTATTTGTAAAAGTGATGTTCATACGGTGTCCATACGATAAATCCATACGTCGTCCATACGTGCGCATCCGTGTGGACGACGTATGCTAGTTTACCTGATTTTATTACGCGTGTGGACGTTCCGACCGTATGGATAGGTGCCGTCCATACGCATGAACCACTGAAAAATGTTGTCCACACGTGCGGACTGCGAGAAGTGCCGCTTCTACCCCTCCTCGGCCATATGGACACCATGGGGACGTGTCCCTGGACCGTACCCACGCGTACGGACGACGTGTGGACGGGCGTATGGACAGTGTGAGGCCCGTGCCGTGCCACTCTTTTGCGCTTGTCCGCACGTGTGGACAGCCATTGCACCCGGGCCTGGGTGTACCCGAGCACTGCTTGCCCCCTCCTCAGCCATGTGGACACCATGTGGACGTGTCCCTGGACGTACTGATGCGTACGGACGACGTGTGGACGGGCGTATGGACAGTGTGAGGCCCGTGCCGTGCCACTCGTTTGCGCTTGTCCGCACGTGTGGACACCCATTATTGCACCCAGGCCTGGGTGTGCCCGAGCGTTGCTTGCCCCTTCATCAGCCATATATGGGCACCATGGGGGCGTGTCAACGAACGAACCCATGCGTACGGACGACGTGTGGACAGACGTATGGACGATCGGAATTCGCCAATCCATACGTATGGACGTCAAAATTGGGTAAACGATATTTGACACGAAGTGGGAACTCCTTCCGCGCGATCGCGAGGTCAGACAGGATGTCGTCATCATTTCACCGGAAATTTCCGGCGAAATTCACATTCGCGTTTCGTCACGTGTGTCGCTCGCGGGAAATCTGTTACGTTCCCACCTTTCTAACACCTTTCTAACACAATTGCGCCTCCACTTTCAACTTGCATTCCATGCTGCATTATGGCTGTACCAGTTCGGGCGCCGAACCCAGAAGCTGACGCAGCTCGCCCATACAACCCCCACACTCTTAGACAGGCTAGGAATCACGCCATCCCTCCTTTTCGCCACTGGCGCCTAGAGTTCTATTCAGCGCGCGAAGAAGACGTCGACGAAGATCTTCCTTTGCAGTTTAGAGCGGATCTTCGTCGCTGGCTGCAAACTCGGGACTGCGGGTTTTTCTGGGTATTTTACTCCGCTAGTGGGATACCTCGTTTAACAGTACCCGCGTGGTGGTAGAGATCCCTGAGACCTCTAACAACTAACAGCTGCGCGAAACTCTTCCAACCTAACGGTGCGCATTCGCACTATGACGTCCGTGGATGATTTCTCCTCTGGTGTTCCTTCGACATTACCGCCAGCGGTCTTCACCGAAAAAACCATTTGTGTCGGCGCACAAGACTATCGCATTCCTCTGGGACCGATCTCGCGTTTCGAGCTGACATGGTGTTGGCAAAAAACCACAAGGTCGCGCTATCCCAAGTTGCTTCCTACAACATACCTCCCACGATCCCGTTTCCAAGACTTCTTGCAAGCTGAAGGTATCTTTGCATCTCCGCCGGCGGATCCTAACCCAGTACAATTTAGGGTCAGCCGCGTACACATCCAGACAACTGCGAAACAGGAACGCGAGGCGAAAAACAAGAAAACCACCCGGGTCCAAAAACCGCGTCCTACGCATGACGAGTACCCTTACAAACGCACGTTCCATTGTCGTTGTGGCTTCCAAACTACGCATCGTCAGCGTTCCTACGCCTCAGCACCTACTTGCCCCCCCACTCGAGGTGTCATTCGACGTCCGAATACCAAACGCAAGAACAATCAAGTGCTGTATACTGCGGTTGCCAGGCGGCCTTTAAAGTTGGCGTTCCACTTTCAACCCATCGGGACGACCCTGATCCAGTTATTCCAATCACTTACCTTCAGATGGAGCATGTGAACCACTGTGTAGCCTCATGTCTTCCTTACTGCGAGATCCCTGGGCACAACACGAAGGCCGTCAATGGTAAGCGTCTGGGATTCCACCGTCAGGAGATCAGTGACGTCTTACGAGAGTTCTTGCGCTTTCAGTATCGGAATAACTCCAATGTCAAACCCAGAGATATCAAGCGGGCGTGGCGTGAAAGGCGGATTGCAGAAGGTGCCATGGTCTTGGATCCAACTACTGGAGAAGTCTCCAAAGAGGTACGTCTACCTTCCAGATATTTTCGCATACCTCCAACTCCTCACCAGCATGCAGCCTGCCCCCCACAGGATGCAACCTGCCTTGTCCAACATGCAACATGGCCTCCCCAACATGCAACTGGCCTCCCCGGCGCCTGGCTGGCCTCCACACGCCCAGCCTGGCCTTCCACATGCAACCTGGCCTCCCACGCATGCAGCTTCTGGCCTCCACACGTGCAGCCTGGCCTCCCCACGCATGCAACTTTGGCCTCCCCTGACATGCAACATGGCCTCCCGGCATGCAACCTGGCCTCCCGGTAACCTGCCTTCTCCAGCATGCAACCTGCCCTTCACAGCATGCAACCTGCCTCGCCCATCATGCAACCTGCCTTGTCCAGCATGCAACCTGGCCTTCCCAGCATGCAACCTGGGCTCCCACTGCATGCAACCTTCCCTCCCCAGCATGCAACCTGATCTCCCCAACATGCAACCTGCCTTCCCCTGCATGCAGCCTGCCTTGTCCAGCATGCCACCTGCCTTGTCCAGCA
>LGRX02013975.1:0-21797 GCA_001247695.2 Cymbomonas tetramitiformis
GTACTCGTACAGTACTAGGTGACAGATAGCTAGGTCACGGACCGCTTTATATTCGTTATCTCTGATAATCAGTTTACACTTGTATGAAACTATTCTTCAGTGACACCCGATATATTGGAGTTACAATATATCTCACATGTTATGGGGTATCACCCCGCTTTTCTCACTGCTGACTTTGCCATGATTGGCTAAGCTTTTCCGCTTGGCGGGGCGTTGGGGCCTCGCGAGGCGTTGAATTGGCCACTTTAGAGCGTGCGGTTTGCGCTAGGTTACGGTGAGATTTTGGATTGGGGACTTTCGGCCTCTTCTTCTAGTGTCCGCGTTGGATTTTGTTTTTGACTTGGCTTGATCACCCCTGTCGACATCTCCTTGGCCGTCGCGTATTCGACTTCGTTGATTTCGTTCGACCCCCATTTTAGCCTCACTCCGCAATTGCATTCCCGTCGCTCGCCACCTTACAATTTGCACCTCGCCTTTTCCCCGACACCCCTCCTATAGGAATTTCAATTCTGAATGTCTTCATCTTCAATTAACACACCGGCCGTGGGCGCTAGGATGCGCCTCGATTCGATTTTCGCTAGGAACGTGGGTGCTCGCTATAAGAGCACTCCGCAGTCAGCGCATGCTACCCTTGCTGCTGCTGACAAGACACGTGGCGCCGCTGTTTTGCAATCGTCCTGGGACGTTGACGTTGTTAAACGTGTTGCCAAGGACACCCTAGGTACCAAGGCGTCGTCATTTTCCGGAAGCGAGCCACATCGACTAGTTCTTTGGGACTCCTTGGTTACTGCGTTGGAGGCTTCTTTCGTCAACAAGGACTCCGCCAACGAGGACATTTTTGACCTCGTGGACGTCGACAAAGAGGTTCACCCGATTTTCAACGACATCGTACTTCGTGCATTGGTGGCTTTGACGACTCCCCACTCTCCAACTCGAAGGTGGGTTGACGCTTCGGCTCGAATTTCTCCGCGCGACGGTAAGCGCGCACTCCTAGAGATTACCAAGCGGCTACTGCCGCCTGGGCATCGGCCGCTCCGCCATCACGAGGAGCGTTTAGGCATTTCTTTTGGGTCCTCTGACGATCCAGCGCCCTTAGTGGCCCAATTTGATGAGTGTCTAAAGGCAATTGCGTCTTCTGGAGCCGGCTCTCTGGACGACAAGGCGGCCAAGAGGCAGCTACTGGCGGCATTGGATGCTGAGGTTTACAGAGAGGTAATCGCCCCAGCACTTCGCCTGGGCACTGAATTGGCTAAGGTGGGCATCGAGGAGATCTACACACACGTTCTCGAGGTTTGGTGGTGTGCGAACCCTAATGGCCCTCCCAACCGCCCCAAGGCGACCGCGTCTGTCCCGACGCACACGCCTTTCGGACTAGCGTACGCGGGTGGGGAGCAACGTGGCATCTCGGACTTCCTTGAGGAGTTTGCTCGTATAGTTGGTGAGGCTTCTTCCCTTCTTGCCTCCCTTCGTCATGACGAGCGCGAGCATGCGCAAGACACACCGCCGCCACGGGATGATTTTCCGCGTCGGCATGGGGGCGGTGGTGTAAAATTCCCACCGTCGAAATGGCGCGACGAGCGAAACCGTCGGTCAGACGGTAAGTTTCATGGCCGATTCAGCTGCGTACGGAGTTCGAGTCTGCCGGGTTGGAGTTGGCCTCGTTCGACCTTGACGACCCCCCGGCTCTGGTGGTGGGCAAGGTGAACGCCCTGCTCTACGACGTGCTTGCGCTTATCATCGAGAAGCACAGCAACGCCCACGTCTGGCTTACGGGTACCGACGCGTCTGCCGACCGAGATGGACGGCGAGCGCTGGTGGACATCGTCAAGCGCAGCGTACCTGTAGCGCTGAGGGAGTCCTTCCAGCAGGAGCACGCCGCGCTGAGTTATCCCGCAAACGTTGACCCGCAGCCGATCTTGGCTAAGAATCAGCATCTCAGGCTGTTGACGTCAAAGTAATGGTCGTAAGCTTACAATATAGCTTATTCACATTTAAAAAACCATCGTTCTCCTCTGTCAGTGCCCTTCATTTAATATGATAGAGCCGGAGAAATATGCATCTATGATTTCTTCATAATGAACTTCATGTGCCAGTAAGTCAAATAAAGACTTCATTTGATGCTTCAATCGGCATGATGTACCGTGTCATCAACTTTATGACTGTTATACACAGATGCTGGAACTTTTCATAAGATTTTTAATCTTCCAAGCAAAATCATAATGATGTAAAATCAAAATGATGTAAATCAATTTGTGGCAGCTGTATGAAGAATGAATGAATCTATACTCCTTCTTCCCCCTTTAAAAAGAGGTGCATCAAACCAATCAGATGGTGATGGAGAATGCCATTCAATTATTATGTTATGTGAAAAATGGTTTGATAGAAAATCAGACTGAGATTACTCATCGAATCAAGTGCTTTCGAGGTAACAATGTCAATATGAACACCGATTCTCTCAACGTCGTACCGGCAACATGCCTGACGCTTTTGAATGTGGCGAATGCCAGATGTTGTCGAATGTCAATGCCAATTCACTATGATTCAATATGCAGTTTTTGGGTTGCAGCCCACATATATTGTTAGTTCAGGGTCACAATAGTGTACCCAACTTAGACAATGTTTCTGGATAATGATTGTCATAATGAACAACGAAATCAGTGATGGTACCGAAGTTAACTTTGGTATCGAAGCTAATGGAGAGTCAATCAAGAAGTGTCTGTAATGATAACACCTTACTACGAGCTGTATTTCCGTACTTGATGAATGGCTGGTATGTCATTTCATTATGACTAGAACATGGTATCGCCTAGTGATATGTGTATATATGAATCTTATTCAGTACATGATCACTTATCTCAATGGTACCCATTTTATTTTTGGGCATACACTATTCAGAATGAACTGTGCTTGGAAACCATCTGTAGATTGCGGGTTCGATTTCCCGCCATGGCTTTTTCCAAGTTTCGTGGCCTAATGGACGAGGCGACAAATTTCTAAACATTCCAGAATGAGCTTTCAAAGAGTCATAATTCCTCAATGAAGCATGCGTGTCTTATGTGCCAAAATGATATGAAACCACAAGTATGATGTCAATCTATATGTGGATGGTTTATATCATCGTATGCTATTCCACAAATAAGTAGTGATGTCAGAATAAAACTTTGGACAATTGCAACTCAGTACAAACCCGAGTGCATTCAAGTCCATTTGTATGCTCAGAATCCGAATCTAATGTACTTTCTATATGCACATGATAGAATATATTTTCTATATCATTCTGGACTCAGGAACTAGAGTCAATGAAAAAATAATTTCCTATTTCAGACGATGAAACCTTTATTCCCTTAGGTGTAATACCTTAACTTAAGGAATAGTCATTTTCAATACAAGTTTCAATCGATTTTCTCAAATCTGTCACTTTTATGATGATCAGACCGGGTCAATTTTACAGCATAACCCACTTCCCCTTGCTGAAGGAGATGACTCCTGACATAGGGCGGTATGTTGGCTGTTTTCCTATGACACATGGAAAACATGAGTGGCTCGGCAACTTTGGAGAATTTCGGGATAAATCTCTTGAATTGGCCGACTGTGCCCAAGAATGACCGAAGGTTAGACTTGTCATCTTTAGCCATGCGGCGTAGAGGCTGCTTGCCAACGGTTGGGTCATAGGCTGGATAGCTATGTTAGCTATGTTGGAGGCTGAATAGCCATGATTGCACGGACTCTGTCTTTTATGATGGATAGACTTTTGAGATGTGGTGTCCGATAAATCAATACATCTGACAACAACTCAACCTTAAAAGGTCTGATGAAGAGCTGATGATCTCTGTTGCACTGTATTTTTTTTTAATGTGCACCACTGATGTAATAATCTCACTGAATAGGCTTTGTGCATTGCTAGGCGGTTGTCAAGCGCCGTTTAAATACAACAGAGGTCCGACCTCTATGTGATGACGTGGAGGCTTACTATGAAGCTGGACAGCAGTTCTCGGGATGCAGCCCATTGCACCAAAGGTGCATCGCAGTTTTTGGGATGCAGCCCGAATTCACGTCATCAGCGTGGGTCATAATATAGTGCCCATGCATGTGCTGTATAAAATACAACACTATTCTCCAGCGGCGAAGTGGTTTGCCATTACCATCATCGTATGCTGTGGGATATAAAATATATGATCAGAGAGCATGATAATATGTGTACCATGTTTGTCAATATCGGAGGGACTGTGTCTTCTTCAAACTCCTCATGACTATATGTATAATGGTGTTGTACTGATGTCAACACCTTCTCTCTGAGTGATTTATTGATTTTAGATGTGATGTTGTGGCAGTCAACCTTGTCCGAACGTACCGGGGGTTGTATGAAATGTGTCCACGTCATCGGCACGAGTCATATTGTGTCCATGCATACGCGATCTTAGCGCAGGTCACAATACAGTGCCCGAGCATACGCGATTTTAGCGTAGGTCACATTGTGCCTCAATTTATTACATCTGAGGAAATCTATTACTCATCTTTGTGAGTTTTAGACAGCATTGTACTGATTGCAACGCTTTTTCTGATGATTTATATATCACAGATTATACCAAATGTGGTGATCAGTCCAGTGCAAAATTTTGTCACCGGAATGTACAGGGATTGTGAATGATTGCAATCCAGCCGGAGGAATAATCTCAGCAGCTGTTCTGTACTAATGAATTCGTCGGAGTTATACTCATTTCGACGATTCGAAACCCATGTCATTTGTAGTGATGCCAACTCATATGAATTTATAGGGGTTTCCTCAGAATGCTTTTATGTGATGTCAACATATTATGAACAATTCACTTGCATCTTAGGACAAAGGAGTTACGCTTGGAAGGTTTTGCATGGTGGTCACCCAACAGTTATCAGCTGTTATTCTGGTGCCACATTCTGCCTTCAGTACTGGGACTATATCAACCAGTCCTACAACGATGCACCTGTCCTTCCCACTCTTATGTACGGCTATAGTGCCAAAGTGTATCAGGTGGGACATATATATATTATAACTATCTTCTTCTGATCCAATGATGTGTTATTAAGCATGGTATCAGGTTATATGTTATATATATAGTTCAGCATTCCGCACTTACTCGAGGATGTAAATGCTGAGCAATAGTCAAGTTATAGTCATTGGGATGTAGTTTCCCATCCGAGTTTACACTTTGTTAGTGACGGTGGGTTTAACGTTGTACAGATTTCAACGTTACTTGTGGATGCAGTGGTTTTATCAAAAGCAATCCATCAGAAATCACCATATCGGAATATAAAATGGATATGTGTGTGTGATATATATATCTATATATTGTACATGTATTATTTCTGTACATTGATGTAATGAGGTGATATATATATATATGGTTCCACCTTCTTCCCCCCTCAAGGAAGTGTGAACTCCACAGGCAGTTGTCAAGTGCCTTAATACCTCATATATGTAGTATGCTGTCCTTTAAGGAACTTATACAGCTCATACAGTTCTAGGGTTGTTGCCCTACAGTTCTTGGGTTGTTGCCCGATATATTGTCATAACTGTGCTGATTTCAGCATGACATAAATGTCAAACACAGAGTGTTTTGCTATTATATAGCGGCATTTTAGGGTGTATAGGGTTACAGTGACCCGTATCACCTATAGTGACATTAGGGTGTTACATGGTATCAGTAACACTTAATTGTATCAAATTAAAGCAGTATGAACATTTTTTCAAGGAATTGAAGCAAAACTGCATTTAATATGTCACTGTATATCACGTGGTGTTTAGGAGGTATGTTACATTCCTAACACACACATGTGATTTTCAGGGTGTTATAGGGTGTTACAAGTGCTGTACTATTTTGGGCATATTTATCAAGAGCTGAATAATTGGATCAGCGAAAAAAATGGAACCCAAATTTTCATTTTGAAATCATGTGTGTGAGTTTTTCACGCATTTAGTTACAGCCACTATGTACACCCCTAGGTGTTACACACAAGATTTTTAGGGTGTTACATGAGATATGAATGTGCACATAATATTTTTCAGGTACCTTAATAGGTATAAAATGATATTCCGTGAAAAAATGGAGTCCAAATTTCAATTTTGAAATCTCCCGCAATGGGATTTTACCCATTTTCACCTTTTCTGGCCATATATATATATATATATACTAGTATATATATAGCAGTGTGTGTGTTATGTGCATCTTACAGAACTCATGTAATATATCTCACTTTTACACATGATATTTTTCATGGCATTTTCGTGAAGATATGTGATGGTCAACACATGGGGTTTTGCTGATGAAACCCACGACCATGCAAAAAGTGGTGATAATGTGTGTGTTATCAACAATGACTTATAGTCACTGGCTGATGTCTGTCAGATATATATTTAACTTCCTTAGGACTATCAACTCCGTAGATGACCTTTTCAGGCGAGATTACTCCTTGGTTCTGTCGCCTGTCTTTGGCAGTCGATCGCATTGCAAAGTCTCACGAGTGAGTCTGCTGGAGATCTGCTTTATACCTATGTTCGGATAAACGTGACCCCCCCCAACCTAATTTACGCGTAAACACGTGTTTCCAAGGTTTTGAGATTTACGCGTAATACGTAATGCACTATGGAGAAAATGACATTACATCACAACGGACATATTCACATATAATGAGCGAAAACCTGCAATAATGACATTTCTCATTACTTATCTACGGTATTTATTCACGGTAACCTTCAAACATTTCGACACTAGGCATTAGGACCCCCAACATATGAACATAGAACATACGGAAGTACTCGCGGAGTGCAGGACACTGAAGTCAGCGAGGAGAGCAGGTATCAGCAAATCAGCCAGTGGGCCCAATACAGGTAGACGAATCCATTGCAAATTTGAAATAGTATATTCAAATATGAGGAATTAATCTGCTACTATCTACAAAATAATAAATATGCATGCTACATGCAATAACGAAGCACTTAAGGAAGGAAAGCAAGTAAGCAACTAAGCAGAGTTGTGGTGCACAATCATATGACTATGATTCAACCTAACTACATATCTACCTAATAAGTGAAAGGAATAGGTGCACGAATGGCGCGCCCATAGATTGCAGACACACGAGTGGGCTCCACTTGTTCAGGCGCCACGCGCCTAGTATGTTGCTCCTGAATCATAGCACCACGCTGGGTCCCACGTGCCACCCTTGCAGTGCGTCGTGCAACATCCTCATCTTCCGCTTCCTCCTCCTCTTGCCACGCGTCCACCCACTCTACATCTTCAGTGCCCTCGGTCCATGCAATGACAGGCTGTGGCGTGTTAAGCCTCTGCCGCTTCCTCATTTGTGCCTTGTTATGCTTGACGTAGATTAAAGTTTCCACACAGTAATATTGGGTGTTGCCAGCAGCGTCCCTTCTCGGTTTCAAAACTCTGACAAAAGTCCATAGGAAGTCGGTTTTGAGTTGCACTGTTCGCTCGCGAAGGACCGTGTCCTCGACCTCCTCGTGGCCAACGTCATCTTCCATATCGTTAAATTCATCGCCGCTTTCGGCCATTTTGACAGTACTGTGAGGACGAACGGTGGAACGAATTTCACCAAGTCCTAGGTTTTCCTGTTTTCTGTTTTGTGTGTCGACGGTAGATATGTGATTTGTGATATCGCAGCCAACCAGATCCCTTGGAGGGCTTGGAGGGCTCGAAATGACGTAAATCGCGATTTTACGTGGTACACGTAAAATAAGGCTGAAATCGAGGCTCGTGTAAATTACGCGTATTTACGTGTTTCCGGAGTTTTGAGATTTACGCGTAACGCGTTTATCCGAACATAGGCTTTATATCTTTGGATCTGATGATAGTTCTCTGGGTGGTGTTACCACCCAGATACTAAGTAGTTGGAGCAATTGTTCATAGTATTTCTACTATCTACTTTGTCAGATATCATGTTGAATTACTGATTTACTGTACAAAGTATGCACTGAATTGTGATCAGGTTTCTGATTCAATTGTCATAATGCATAAGTAGATAATGTAGTTGCTCCAGCGATTGTGTGGGATGCATGGACAGTGCTCAACAGTGACCAACTGTTATTTGAGCACTGTATACTGCCTTCGGGTCTGGAGATATCTCCATCCAGCCCTTCAGCAGGTTGTTTGATCCTGTCCCATATGTATCGCCATCGCTTGACATCCAACACGCACATGTGTTTGTTGGATGGTATCTATGTATCACATATTGATATAATACTTGATCATGTACACTTAGTGAGTCAGTGTAATGTCAACATACATAATGATGTCAGTGACTTGATCATTACACTTAGGAGTCAGTGTAATGTCATTATACATAATGATGTCAGTGATTATAACAATACATACGTCACTGTATAGGTACTTTCTGATTTAGTACACTATACTTATGTATAGGTACTTGCTAATTTAGTACACTATACCAAATTGATTTATCACATAAGATGATCTGTATACCACTAACAGCATGTAGCTAACATGATATATATCAACTTGGTTAGTGTATGTAATTCTGCATATCTCGTTGTGAATAAAGAGTTGCTTGGTATATTTCACACATGGCTCTGGTGAGTATTCCTTTCATTGATCAACAGTAGAACAGTATCCCATCCCAAATCCTACGTCAGGGAATACTGAGCTAATTACTGTCTTAAGATCATGATCGGCACCTTATACCAAGTGGGTTCGTTTATAGTTTAAACTTGCACAGCAGGTATGCTATGTGATATTTAATGCAACATCTGATGCACTGTTCTATATGACTATGCATGCCAACTGTTATCGTGATCAAGTTGGCTGCATACATGTGTGCAAATGTCAATGTATAACATGGTGGAATCATGCTGCATGGTATTGCTGCATGATATAATGATGCATAGCATTGCTGCATGATATAGTGATGCATGGTATTGCTGCATACACTTGGTATATAATGAATGGATAGTGTATGCTGCATGTGTGTGTGTGTGTGTGTGTGTGTGTGATATGTGCTACACACACAACATATGGTACACACACATATGATTGCACAGCATCCATATTCATCTGATGTAATATTATGTGTCCGACTGCAAACTTTGTATGTACAATTGCCAGTAACTAAATAAACATCATCTCTGTATGCTATGTGCGAGCATTACATATATTATATAAAGTGCTGCATATATGAATTATGCACCCTCATCGCGCGTCGTCTGAGCATAATGAATCATAGCAGGTGTGCGTATATCCTGACAAGCTAAATCATCGTATGCGCGTAGACGAGCGATTTTTGCAAACCATTTGCAATAACGAAATTTTGATGCGTGCGCTACACTGAACAATTAGTGCGGATAGCGAATTATCACTGTCGCTGATGTATGCGTTGCGAATGGTGAACATCTTTGTCGCCGGTATGTGTGGCATATGGTACGAATGCCATCGCGCGTACGGATCATACAAACTGATGACGTTTTGATCATTCGCGCGTCAGTATGTCGCATATCGTACAACTTTGCGAATAACAGACTATTGGGAATAAATGAATCTCGATCGTCGTCTAAAAACCTTCATTTTGACACAATTTTCGTCGTCTAAAAGTTATTGCCACGTCATCTGAAATGTGCCACGTAAGCGACACGTAAGCGACACGTAAGTCGTCCCGCAATTTTTATTACAAAATATTACTCAAATTATTTATTTGTGCATGATGCTTTCGTACTCGGCGAGTCCCGGTAGATTTTTTTGTTGCATTTTTGTTCATATGCGTGCATATCGTGTACAAGTATGCAAATATGGGTACATCCATGTGCAATTTAGGCCAGCATGCACGGTACACGTTTATGAATGTGCGTATTCAGGTGCTTCAATTCCCGTAAAATAAGTTGCAACTGAGATGGGTACTAGCATATGATACACAAATCTATATCATCGTACAAATTTATTCAAAATACACCAAATATTTGTCTATGATGTCTTCTAGGCAAGAGATTTCGATCATTTCACAGTGCTAAGGCTACTATATTGCTGATACATTGGAATCTATATCTTCAATCCACAATTATTTGCGGCACTTGTAGGTTTTAATTCCCTCGATAGCGAGGTAACGTTGACCGCAATGTTGACGCTCTATCGGAGAACATAAATGGCAGAGCTTTATTGGTCAAGGCAATTGCATCGCACGCAATATAGGTCGATTTCCTCTTCATCTCGTTGATGCCGCGTCATAATAAGCGCCCAAGTGACGTCGATTGGAATGACCAGTGTCCTTGGGGTAACCCATTCGTTCCCTATTGGGCTCTGGTCGGGATAAAGTTCCGGTTCTTGAAGGTCAAAAAACATGTATTTCCGAATTCTCCGGGTGTAGCGCCACCAAACGATCCCTAAGTCCTGTCGGTGTCCCGTATGTCTGTCCTCGAGGGTGTTTAAGAACTTACATATCATCCAGCGGTCTACATTGCATTGAGGACATCGCAGGTGGACCATTCCATGTTTACTGATAGCGTCTGCAGCGTCTTCATCACGATCGCGTGTCCCATAAACTCCGAATCGTAGAATTGAAGGCATAACGTGGCCACGATGTTGCAGGATTTTATACCTGTAGATAACAATGCTTGCAAGGTGATTAGCAGTTGAAGCGAAAGTCGTGCGAAACCCATAGCAAAAGTCGAAAATATATATATTGTGAGGATAAATGTGGAGCTATAATACCTGCAGATGGCAATGCTTTCAAGGTAAGTAGCAGATGTTTGAAGGTATGGTTGGAGGTGCGTATGTTAGAAGAAACAAGGGGAAATGAATCTTCAAGGGTCGGGCAAGAGCTTTTGTACCTGGTCGTGAGTGGACCGCGGGTCGTGCAAGAGTAGTGTACTTTTGGTCCAATCAAATTCGTATATCTCGCACATGCGGGATCACTTAGTCGCCGATTCCCGTATGCAAATATGGGTACATCCATGTGCAATTTAGGTCAGTATGCACGGTACACGTTTATGGATGTGCATATTCGGATGCTTCAATTCCCAGAAAACAAGTTGCAACTGAGATGGGTACTAGCATATGATACACAAATCTATATCATCATACAAATTCAATCTATACACACCAAATAATTGTCTAGGATGTCTAGGAGCACATAAATAAGGGTAAGTGTTGGTGTATTAAGCTAGCAGAATAATACATTAGTGTAAGTATCTAATGTGAACTTGCAAATATAAAATAAAGACTGTACACAAGCGTATATGTTTCCTAACGGCAGTTGCACCACTTTCCATCATCATCATTCTCGGGAGAGGCACCGGAGTTCAACTCGGGAATATAGTCCGTGGGAACCGGCATTGTCACTGGGGTTCTTATGTCAGCGACGCCTTGCTCGTCGGAGTATACATGCTCATCCAACAGTTGAAAATACCATGTTTCCCGCGTTTTGCGGATAAACCTCCACTTCGCGTAAGCGGGGTCATGTCTAGTCATGTCATATCTAGGATGCAGCGCAGGATCGACGAACAGTTCCTCGCGAATTAGAAACAAATTCCAGGATTGGCACACACGACATTTTTCGGATTCTATGTGCAGTCGTTCAAGCTGAACAGGTAAGTCTGCAGGGAAATGAGGTGCATTCATATTGGAGGTAGCGTGTTATGTAATCGCAAGCGCCACACTATAATACCTGCAGATGGCGATGCTTTCAAGGTAAGTAGCAGATGTTTGAAGGTATGGTTGAAGGTGCGTATGTTAGAAGAAACAGGGGGAAATGAATCTTCAAGGGTCGGGCAAGAGCTTTTGTACCTGGTCGTGAGTGGACCGCGGGTCGTGCAAGAGTAGTGTACTTTTGGTCCAATCAAATTCGTATATCTCGCACATGCGGGATCACTTAGTCGCCGATTTTTTAATCAATGAAAGACAAAAACACAACCGAGGCAGAAAACCCCATACACAGGCACATCAGCATATCGGCAAGAAACACAAGCCATTGACGAATGAACATTATACACTTCTACCACATTGTTAACATATGTTTAAGTATACTATTCTTATCGAAAAGTAGTCGAAAATCTAACCCTCGGGAGGTTGCAATCCTAAGTCTTACTCGAAATCAAAGTGGAATCAAGATAACATTCTGACTCGTAGCCGCCGTGGTTTCGTTGACGGTAACGTTACGGCTGAACCTGTCGGAACTTGAACCGAAAGGCAAGGTCGTTTCGAAACACACATCGAAAATACCCCAACGTGCATTTGTTGCCTTCCGCATTCCTGCACATATAACATTCATTGTAGTTCCTCCACAACATTCGAACAGTCATACCATGAGGAAGATAGTCAAAATTCCTCATTCTCATTCTGGGGGCAGTAGGGCATGTTGCATACATGCCAAGAACATAGGCAACAATACATTCTCGCTTGGATGGCATGGTTGGATGAGGTGGCAGGTGAAGAAAGAAAAGTGCCAAGCTGAAAAGTGAGTTGTGAGGACAAGGTAGGTGCTTAAATATCTCAGTAGTGTGGCCGTCGTGATTTCAGTTGGCCAATCAAATGACCTCTTTCAGGTGGGTCGGATCGAAGGCCCGCATGTCACAAACATAGCATGTCACAACATTGGAAATGTGAAACGTCGATAACAATTTCATTCAAAATATGTTCGAATACAATTATATTTAACGGTGTTCCAACGATAAGTCAATTTGCTCAATGACAAAGCTATATGCTGTCGCTATATAGCATCAATTCATCCGACGGAACTTGACCCAAGAGCTAAGCTCCTCTCTGAACACACGACAAAAAAGGCTGAGTGAGCATTCCATGCCTTCGCCGTCGACGCATTGTGTATTGTAGTTCTGCCACAACGTTTGGATAGTCATACCCGGCGGAAGAAGAACTGTATTGCTGCATGGGTAAGACTCCCCGTGATTTTTGGCAAACTGGTCGATGTATGTGAAAACAGACTGCCGCTTGGATGGCATGACTATGGTAGAAGTAGAAGCAGGTGCGTCGCTGACGGGAAAAGGGGGCAAATGAGTAGTTTAGGCAAGAAATAGAGCTTATGATCTTGGAAAGTCTTGGACCTGCCGAATTATTAGCCTATCAGATACCCGGTACTAGTCCGCTCGGATCGAAGGACCTACAAGTACATATCTACTATTATTTTGCGACGAAGGCGTGTCTGCGAAGTCCATGATTATCCTGTCTGCATTGCCAATCATTCTATGAAAGCAACCTCTGAAGTATGCTTTTCGGGCACCTTAACTTGCAGATGCACATCATCAACCGACCAAACGGAGTGAGACGGTAAAATGGATAAGAATATACAAAATCTGGAGCGTGTAAGTTGGAGTGTACAAACCCCATTCTTGCTGTATACTTCTGAAAGTGAGGGGTTTTGAAAATTGTGGCGTCCCGCATTTCAATGCGCACCGAGGTAACGATTTGCCCGCCAGATATCTGCTGTCTCACGACGGGGCGACCCTTTGGCCGACCTGCAAAACATGCGACGCATTGGATTTCCCAAAAGGCTAGAAACTGCAGGTAGTCCCCATAGGACCAAGCACTCATGGAATTCCGTTCTGCTGGATGCCGCGTATCCCCCGGGTACTTAAACAAAGGTCGGCATCTTGCATATGGCTGTCCTAATATATGACCCCTTGCAAAACGACAGAAAAACTTATGCCGTGCGTAATCAGCTTTCCGACAAGTTTGGGGGCTTTGCAGTAATTCGCAAGATAGCAGCCGGTACACGTTGCAAGTTGTGAACGATCTTGAAGCCCGCAGTGCAGGCAAACTGGGTACAAAAATTTCATCCGTAAAGGCAGATTATCATGCACGCTTGCGTCATACATTTGAAATTGTATCTTATGTTCCTCTTCCATCGATTTCTTGAGCGCTAGTTCTGAGGGCGAGGACTCTTCAGGGAACCATAGTAACCAAACGTTTTTATCTGGATTTTCCTTCCGCAAAGTAGCAAGTATTGTCATTGGAATTGATTGAACTGAGATGGATGGGAATAAAGGTGCGTCGATGAAGTGTCGAGCGGGGAAATGATTTTGGAAGAGAGGGGAATAGGTTTCATACCTCAATGGTCGTCGTGGTACCGCTCAACTTCATTTAACCAATATAATCAGGCAATCACAATGAAAGCGGAGGCATGTCACCCGCCCCATAAATGACATCGGTTCCACAACAACATATGTCGCCAATACTTTTGGAGAATATACTTTATTTACAATTGTCATATCAAGATATACCATACGTGTTTCATCAGCGTACTTCTGCACTGAGACAATAGGTTATTAAGACTATCAACAAATATTGACCTAGGTGCTGGCACCATGTCCTAGCAGGGAAATCATCATTGCCTAGCGAGCTTTACTTTTCTTGTTCTGATCGGATCCCGGATTTCCGCCTGGTGCCACTTTCCGCTTAGGTATAGGCCCCGCCTTCTTGGCGGCCTCAGCCTTCTGTTTCTTGGCGGCCTCGGCGGCCTCGGCCTTCTGTTTCTTGGCGGCATCCTCCTGTTTCTTGGCGGCCTTGACGGCCTCGGCCTGCTGCCGCTTGGCGGACTTGTCGGCCTCGGCGGCCTCGGCCTGCTGTTTCTTGGCGGCCTTGGCGGCCTCGGCCTCCTGCTGCTTGGCGGTCTTGGCGGCCTCGGCGGCCTCGGCCTGCTGTTTCTTGGCGGCCTTGGCGGCCTCGGCCTCCTGCTGCTTGGCGGCCTTGGCGGCCTCGGCCTCCTGCTGCTTGGCGGCCTTGGCGGCCTCGGCCTCCTGCTAATTGGCGGCCTTTTCCGTTTCCCTCATTTCGACCGCCGTCTTCTTCTCCCGCTCCTTCTCGACTTTCTCTTGCTCTTTACGATGTGCCTCTCTCTGCCTTTTCACCTCGTCGTATTCCTGCTTGCTCAACACTTCGTCGGCCAAAGAAAAATCCATCAGGAAACCTAATGCGCTCTTTCGCTGAGTCGACCATACCTTGCTCCCTGCATCCAAGACACCAGCACTTGTTAAAACCGATATACAAAGTATTTTTCAAAAAATGGATGTAGACATGAATGCTTACCTATCGAAAGCGACGGAACCCAATCCCAACATGTTGGCGGCTACCGAAGTGGTCCCCGAACCGCAGCACGCATCCAAGATGAAGTGATAATCGTGATGAAGAGGTAACACCCCCTCGTACGCAGATTTCCCCCTCGCTTCCCCCTCTAACTCAGGACCTCGCATATGGATATTGATGAGGTCGTGGATGAGCTTCAGCGGCTTCTGGTGTTTGTTAATTCTTTTACCCTCGGAGTTAATGGCGAATTTCGACGAGTGTACAGGGGCATATTCCCAGGTGTTGGTTCGGCAAGAAGCCACGAACTGCTTATCGACGACATCACTATCCGCATTCTCCTCCTCACCGAGAACTCTAATCAAGTTCTTCATCCAGGGAAGCCTTTTATGCACGGCTGGGTGGGTTTCGTCTGCGAGAGCAATCAGCGCTGCTTAGTCAGATTGCCCATGCTTAGACGCCAAAAGGCAATCACAGAATTGTACGTAACTTAACATCTACGGACCTGTAGGTGTTGCTTCCTTGACGTAGTAACACAAGACAAAGCACTCCATACGGTTGGCGTAGTTCCGTGGCGCAACGCCGGATTCCAAGGGCATCATGTTCGATCTGCTCAAAGGTTTCACCCAGAACATCTTTTCGGCGTTCCCGTGGCAAAACTGCTTGGCGGCTTCGAAGAACTCGTGGTGTTGTTGGAAGCCACAGAAACATCCCCCTACCCAATCATCACACGTGGTCAAATTGTTGAAGTTGTGTAGGAATTGCTTGAACTCTCCTGCTAAGAGAGGTTTCGGGAACCATTTCTTGTTCGAGTCCAGAGCATACTCGCAATCCATAATGAAACCGGTGAATGGAAGCCTGGGAAGAGTCGTGAAGGATTCAGGTGATGCGGGCTCCAGCAGAAAGTCCTTCTTGAAAACCAACTGCGGAATCTTGTGAGTGTAGAAGTAGTCATCATCGTCGACTTGCTGGCCCTCAGGAACGTTTGACAATATTCGATAACTCACACCTGTGTGCAATGTAAACGATTAGTAATTACATAGCTACGGTGCACAAATGGAATATGAAACCGAGATACGCACCTGGAAGATCCTTTAGGATGTTTTCCGCAGTCGATGCTGTCGTCGACCCGATTTTCAGCAACATCCTGCTCTCGATATTATTCCAGTAGAACTTTATATCCTTCGGAATGTTTTTGATCAGTTTCTCTATCTTCTCCTCGTGCCGCTGTTTTTCTTTTGCAGGCCGTTGTTCAAATTGAAATTTCCGGTTCTCCTGCTCGTTCTTGCAGGAGACCTTCGGGGGCACCACTCCCGCCTGGTACAGTTGTAAACAAACCCCGTTGTTAATTGAACGCGCAAGCCGATATGGAAAAAATCAGATATCGTGAAGGACGACCAGAGGGCGCAACTTAGGTAAATTACCTTCAGTAATGTACGTATTTCTCTCTCATCCCCAGCCCCTGGGAAAACTTCGCAAAACTTCCCCCAGTCTTGTTCTGGGTTGGGAAACGTAAAGGTGTCAAGCTTCTTTTGCAGCGCAATGATTTCTGCATCCAGCTCACCGTACGTCATCTTACGAGCCCAGAACTTGGACTCGGGAGCACCGGGATCCACGACAGCATCCACTGGTTTCCTTTCCTTAGGTATGGGATACCCATCTTCATCTAGGTAAGGAATGAAGCAGGCTGCACCTATGTCGTATATGTCGTTTTCGAACCCTCCCGGTTGTGTTTGCAGAAAGTTCTGCATAGAATGCCGGTTTTTCTTGAGAAAGCTCAGTTGCCGGTAGGCCGGTGTCGATTCCAAGGAGGTTGTTATGTTGAATCGTTTATGAGCCTCTGAGGCAAGCAGCATTAGGTTCTCTCGAACATTGTTGAGAGTCTTGATCTCGGCGATACGGTTGATCATATCTTTGACCGTGTACTTCCGTTCGATGACGGCTTCGTCGACGAGGTCAGTGATCTCACGTAAGTGTCCTTCGGTCAAGGGGGCCCAGCTTTCATAGAACCCCTTCGGCAGATCATGGTAGACGATCGGCTTTCCGGCTGTGGGGTCCCATTTAGGCTGCTTGGTCGTTGGTGCGTTGAGGTCAGTTGTGCCGGTCGACATACCGCTTGAACGTTTACGTTTGGGCTTATTGCGAGATGACCCAACCGTGGCCAAGGTCGTGTCCGTGGCGTCTTCATCGTCCGGGTCAACTCCCTCTAGCGCCCCTTCACTGTGGGCCTTCATCACTGAAAGCGGAAACATGAAATACCAAATCGTCAGTTAGCTACTGCAAAAACACCTAAGAGCAAATAAGAATAATGTCGGGACGGAATTCACAAAAAATGTTTGAACAACTGGTACGATTGCACCGAGATAGCCCAAGCAGCCCAATGCGTGTTCTTCTTGTCTGCATTCAGCTTCTGGTGATTGAACACCTGCGTCTTCAGCGCCGCTTCGAATTCGGGATTCAAGTTCTGCTTCGGCGGCACCCGACGGTATTTCAAGTTCTCAAAACTCTTCATTCCAACGTCTCTCTCGTTGGGTTCGGCCATCAGTTTCTCCACGTGTTTTCGCATGCCAAGAATGATCTCCGTCATGTTGCGGTGCTTCATGTAGGCGTCAATGTTGTTCTGCTCATTCCCAAGCTGCGTGCGCAAACGAATTGCACGGATCATGACTATAGCTGAGAAGCTGGCCGACCGTAAACCTCCTAAACACTTGAGTATGTAAGCCCTGAGAAGCACCTGAGAAAACTGGCATGAGTGAGACACACCTGATTCATTTCGATGGCGCTCAAGTTCATGAAGAGACGGCATTCGATGAACTGAAACGCTTCCGTTCGATTTTCATGGTTTGCGTGCTTTGCTTCATCCGCCTTGACGCAGCGACGCTTTGCCTCCAGCAAATGCTGATGTCCAAAGCAGGTGAATCTGTAGAATAACAAAGAAAGTGTAAGTTGGAACACATATGCATGCATCCATCAACGCAATGGGTCTTACCTGTATCTGCCTTTCCCGATGTCCGCCCAAACGAATGCCTCTGGGTTGGTGCTTGTTGCATCTTGTTGATTCTCTATGATGGAAATCAGGGCTGGAGATCCCGAACCGGTGTGTGGGTTCCAGTACATCATTTCGGCAATAGCCTGGGCGTGATGTTCGTCCAGTGGTCGAGGGCGATGCGCTCCTTCTGCATCATCGATGTACTGGATGGGGATTCTCCACGATGTCGCACATGGATTATTAGTGTCGACCAACTTATGCATGTCATCGATTTCCCTGATGGCCCACATAAGCAACGTATACTTGGTTTTAGTAATGCACATACACCATCAAAAAAGCAATGGTCGTATAAGTAAATCTCAGGAGGGAAGATGCATACTTGCGAATGGCAGCCTGCTTTTTTTGCTCATCTGCCTCGGTTTCATCGGCGGTCTTCGGAGTCTTTGAAGGGGACACAATCTCCTCATCACCCTGCTCCATGATGAATGCAGGAATTGGCCGCTGCGGAGTTCCAGCTGCAGGAGATACAAGGCCCGCTGATGGGAGAGGGCTTGCCGCTGATGGCCCTGGAGCAGGGCTTGCCCCTGATGGCCCTGCACCTGCAGGGTTTGCCCCTGATGGCCCTGCACCTGCAGGGCTTGCCCCTGATGGCCCTGCACCTGCAGGGCTTGCCCCTGATGGCCCTGCACCTGCAGGGCTTGCCCCTGATGGCCCTGCACCTGCAGGGCTTGCCCCTGATGGCTCTGCACGTGCATGGGCTTGCCTCGCAGGAACCTGAAGGGCTTATTCCAGAGAGTCTTCGAGATTTACGAGTGAGAGGTGTAGTTTCAATTGAAGGAGGTGTAGCCGTTTTTGTATATGGTAGTTTACGACCCGTATCGTCTCCACCAACTGCAGGTTGCGTTGGCACCTCAGCTTCAGCTTCAGCTTCAACCTCAGCTTCAGATGGAGGCCCGTCACTATCGAAACCTTCTCACAGCACAAAAGCAAATCAATTCTCAGTATTTGAATACATATATCATTTTTGTGACCTAAGACGGAGAGCGAAGGAGAAAGGGAGATAGAGAGGGAGAGATGTTTTATATCGGCTCACCGGCATCGCCTTCAGGGTTGGCAACTTGTTGCGTTGGAACCTCAACATCAGATGGAGGCCCGTCACTATCGGAACCTTTTCACAACACAAAAGCAAATCAATTCTCAGTACTGTATTTGAATACATATATCATTTTTGTGACCTAAGACGGAGAGCGAAGGAGAAAGGGAGATAGAGAGGGAGAGATGTTTTATATCGGCTCACCGGCATCGCCTTCAGGGTTGGCAACTTGTTGCGTTGGAACCTCAACATCAGATGGAGGCCCGTCACTATCGGAACCTTTTCACAACACAAAAGCAAATCAATTCTCAGTATTTGAATACATATATCATTTTTGTGACCTAAGACGGAGAGCGAAGGAGAAAGGGAGATAGAGAGGGAGAGATGTTATATCGGCTCACCGGCATCGCTTTCGAGTGCCGAGTTGGCAACTGGTTGCGTTGGCACCTCAGCCAAAGATTGAGGAAGAAGGTCCGCACTGCCGACACCCCCTGCCAACACGAAAGCAAATTAATTCTCGGTATTTGAAGAGATAACATTTTATCTAAGATAGAGAGAGGGAGATTTACCTATGATCCAAAGGTAGTGTTTCGATCTCACGAGTTCGTCGTCCTTTCCAGCTTCCTTATTTGCAAATCGGATGCGGGCCACCGTCGTGTCGTCTTCACGGACGCTGCCGTCTGGAGCTGTCCACGTCGGGGCGCTGTCCAAAATGTAGGCATATCCTCGTTTGCGGAATATCGGTGTGGTGTCAATGACGACGACATCTTTCTGCATCAAAGCAGTATCTTGTCCTTCAGGTCGAGGACGGACGGGCTCGTCTTGCACTGGGGCCTTTTCCGCCGCTTTTTGCAAGTTTTCGACTGACTCAGATACTTTCTCTGGAACGTTCTCCAACAGGAGATGATCTTCGGCTTTGCGAATACTCCCAAGATCTGGAAGATACTGTTGCGATCAAACGGATAGGTGAGAAGCAGCGGAACGCGATAAGCATTAAAATAACATAAAATTGACAGAAGGGGTGAATTTTGAAACCATTACCTCGGAGACAAACGCGGCCCATGTCGAGATGTGCAAAGTCGGTTCAACGATCTGGAGATTATTGTTTTTGGGGGTGTATTTCTTTGAGTGGAGTCGAGAATAATCCTCGTACTGCTCGGTGTGAATAGTATGCAATGTATCCACAAGTTCGGTGAAGCACTTGAGCATCTTTGGGAAATATTCGTTTTTCAAATAGTCTGCTTCACCAAGATTCTTGTGAAGATTGTCGAGTCGCTCGTTGTCTTGCGTGATAAGCATGTACTTTGCATCGATAGCTCTGAAGATATCTACACGGCGGAAATCCCGGGTCGTGATGAAAGGCGATGCAGTAAAGCAGTCAGAGGCAGCAGTGTACATTTTGGGCACTGAACCAACGGGTCTCTTTTTTACGGGTTGCGCGCCAGGGCAAATGAATTTATCCATTGCGAGCATAATGCCTAAGAAGCGAGGATGCTCTGCTATGTCCTTGTCCTTGGCGAGATCGATATACGTCTTGAACCATTGTGCAACAACGGTCATCTCGGTGTCGGCGTCAGGTTCAGGGATTTCAGGGCGACCAAATGACAATACTTTGTCGATGATGATTCCCGCTAAGAGGTGCTGAGGTACTGAAAAGAACGAATGAATTCGAAAGGCTGAATTAGAAAAGATAAGCAGAAGATAAATAAGGCCTGAATTAGAAGGAGAAGGAAAACGAAGGGAAGAATGAGAGAAAATACTGACCAATTTTCCCAGTTCTCCCAGTTCCTTGCACGGGCTGCTGTTTGGGTAGGTTTCTCTTCGGCATAGTATGAACGAAGTCCACGAACGGACAGCATCCCAGAGCCTGTTTATCAGCGACCACGAGTGCAAAAGGTTCGAAATCCTCGCCCGCTGCCATCGTCATCATGCCATGAATCACAAACATCGACTCGCCGACAAGACTGTCTGCCTGCCTTGGAGTCTTGAGGAGTGGGTACTCGTAAGCTTTTGGGATGATGCTCATGCTCCACCATCCCAGACCATGTGCACCGCTTGTTTCCGTCGAATACATATCTGCAAGGACTGGAACGCTGTAAAAGTCATTATCACAAAGCTTCCGGGCAAAGGAATAGGCCTGAGGAGGCCCTTCAACTGAATCCGCGCCCTCTTCGGAAGAAGAACTCATAACCCTGCATGTCACCATGCACATAAAACACAAATTAAGAAACGTAAATCATGAATGATATAAATATAACACGGCCCTGCTAAACAACATCATATCATATCTTTAGTATATTCATCTCTGAGCAATGGAATTATGTACACCAAACTTTGGCCCGAGATTTTCCCGGTTACCGCAGATGGGTTTTATAACTTCATTCCAGAGCCTAGGTACTAGGTTTGTCCGTTTGCACGGCCGCGCCATTCCCCCGTTCTAGAGATGAATAACAGCAGAATATTTGAGATGATTGCATAATTATACACAACAAAATACTACAAAAACAAAATATACACAACACAATATGCACAACAAAATATGCACAACAAAATATGAATAAAAATATCATATATACACGTTGTGTCCTATTCCTCCGCCCGCAAGTACAGCGGGGAGGGCTCGCGGGTGAAGCCATGGCCACCCCGGATGCGGCGTCGGCCGGGGGGAGCACGGTGGGGTGCAACA